>JAAGKR010007673.1:1939-29439 GCA_011419295.1 Clarias macrocephalus | reverse complement strand
TACAGCTTAATATTGATGATTGTATCATCAAGTGGGGAACAATCAAGTGCAGCCCGATCTCAAACATGTTGGCCTTCCACCTTGGATAAAAGGCTTAAAAGGCATTCTTACATGTTTGGTCATGTGGCCCCATCATAGTGAGACATCTTGTCGAGACCCACCTATCCCAGTCAATTAGTTCCCATAATTACTGGGTAGGAAAGGTGGGGGACTGACTACTACCTTAGTTTTATACATTTGGCTGTTGTGCGCATCCCGTGCACAAGGTGGATGGCCAACATGTTTGAGATCGGGCTGCACGTGATGGGTCCCCACTTTTTTCATTACAAAAACAATTCTAGAAACATGCTTAACCTTCTTCAGCTAGCATGTTTCTAGACTTGTTTTTGTAATTAGGTTTTAGCGCATCTCGATCTGTGTGAAGCCTAAATTCATCAAGACCTATATACCCCCCTAAGTGCCAAACATGACTCTAGTTTCATCTGGAAGTGAGTTGTCTGCAGAGCAGCTTGGGACCCCAGTTCGTCCCGAGGTCTTATTGCTGCCATACCTTATTGGAACTTGTCGGCCTATGGCCTGCTCCAACATCAATGTTGTCAGTCCATGGTGTGGACTACTAACATGCTGCAGCCACTAAATGCTGCAGCTTTTTGAGATATGACTAGTAGGTAGACAAAATTTTAAGTGATTAGCATTTATCAAGGTCCACAAATGAAGGACCACATTCCTGGGTCTCTGTGGTCCTTGGCCAGCAAGATGACCACCTGCCTTTGACTGGATCCAGCACTGCCAACCCAGCATCTGACTGATCAGCATTGGACCCATTCTAATGCAGGGAATAAATGCAGTTGGCAAACTGAGGACACAGAGGTGAACATGAAGGCAAGTGTGCTTCTCCAGTTCCAAAAAGGAGGACTGCCACTGGTCCTTTGGTGACAGTCTGACCTATTCGAATATGGTTTAACCTAGCTGATCTGGCTGGGAAACCAGTCGGTAGAGCCTGGATATAGAGCCCCTACTTATTCTTTGCCCTGCTACATATACTGAGGCTATACTCTTTAGCATATCCTCATCTGGCTTTGTATCATCAGGTCATTGGTGGTCAAGCAAACAATGAGGAAAATGGTGCTATGAGGCATTTAAGAGGGCTTGATCCACAGCATGCTCATCTGGGATTCTATCTGGGTTAGGATTAGGTCCTTGAATGCATTACAGGGCAGGACCACACATTAACTGTATAAGCTTGGCATCTCTCCAACGTGCTAATCAATGTTCCAGGGGAAAAAAAAGAAAACATCACATTAATTCCCTGGGAAAAGAAAAGAAAAACCAGGGTTATAGTGTGCAGTGCCAATCATTACACCTGTAGCTCATCCCAGAAACACTGCCCTTCTGCTGCAAACTCAGACTAAACCATGTTCTCACCTGCTACACACCGGCTGAGTCAGTCTCAGGTGTTGGTTGTTAGCACCTAGAGAAATACTCTGGTATGATGTCAACACTTTATGTGACACATTTGTCCTTCAGCAGGTATTCCTCGGCCATGTAGATCTTTGCAGACATGTTTAGACACACACCAGGCAAAGACACATCGCCCAGCTTTGAACCTATGGAGGATAAGCACAAAACCACAACGACACTGTGTTTGTGTTACGACTGTGCAGCGGAGGTGATCTGTAATGTAACACATCAGAGACGGTCTTTAGTCATTGTTTCTTTCCTTTAATCATGACTTGGTAGATAATAATCTCTTTCTTTCTTTCTTTCTTTCTTTCTTTCTTTCTCTCTCTCTCTCACACACACACACACACACACTCTGTTTGCAATTTTGTACATTGTCTATTTTTATATGGAGCTTGTGATTCTGCATGCTTCTGTACAGGAGTGTGACGCATTGACTTTTTGAATCGCATGTTAATGGGGGAGGACCTGTTCTTTAAGATGCTATGTGTGTGCGCACGCATGTGTATGTGTGCTCTGATTAAGCTGAATAGGTTGTCAACATGAGGGTCACAGAGGTTAGAGGTCACTCACACATGGTTCAGGAGGTGATTTGGACCCAAATTAACGTGCATACAGGGGGAGAGAGAGAGAAAGAAAGAGAGAGAGAGAGGGAGAGAGAGAGGAAGAGGGAGAGAGCATTTAAAAGTGATGGATATATAATCACAGGAACAGTTTGGAACGAGGGACAGAATGGTCATTCTCAGCTCCGCCCGTTCTTTCCCTTGTGACATCACTCTTCGGTTGACACAGTAACTGGAAGAACAGAGGCTTGTCCTTAGTTGAACTAACTATAACACACACACACGCACGCACGCACGCACACACACACACACACACACACACACACACACACACACACACACACACACACACACACATACATACACAAACAGCATGATGCCAAGGCATTCCTAAATGTCCCTTGATAACACTGTCTCTCTCTCTCTCTCTCTCTCTCTCTCTCTCTCTCTCTCTCTCACACACACACACACACACACACAAAAAAAAAACTGTGCAGAAGTCTATGAAGAACATGCACAGTTTCCATGGACACAAACAGGGAAACAGAACGAGATGAATATGATCAGAACCAGCTGCTGGCTGTTTGATACAAAACCCGTTGTTTTGTGTGTATGTGTGTGTGTGTGTGTGTGTGAGAGAGAGAGAGAGAGAGAGAGAGAGAGAGAGAGAGAGAGAGAGAGAGAGAGAGGAGCCAAGTGCTGAAAGCTGCTTACTGTGCTCTTGGCTAAGCTTCCTCTGCAAACATATTAGTGCTTAAAAAGTAGAGCATGCACACACACACACACACACACACACACACACACACACACACACACACACACACACACACACACACACACACACACACACACACACACACTTAAATAAAGCAGGTGATCTGAGTAAGCAGACAAATGTGTGTGTGTTTTACACCGATGTGAATACTGTCACAAATAGTAGCACACACACACACACACACACACGCACGCACGCACACACACTTTCCAGTAATCATATACTTTATAAGTAAAGCCACACCCACATCAGAAGCCACCCCATCGTCATCTCCCTACTATATCATACGCAGTTAAACTCACACAACTCCCTTTTCTCTGTCTGTCTCTATGTGTGTGTCTCTCTTTGCCACGTGCACTTCAGCACAGAGGAATATAATTATGGCTGCTGCCGCAAAATGAGAGGGAAAGAGAGACAGAGTGAGAGAGAGAGAGAGAGAGAGAGAGAGAGAGAGAGAGAGAGAGATGGAAGGAGAGCTGTTTGATTCAGAAATGCAGTAGATAGAATTGATCATTTATTTATCCAGTTTTTTTTTCTGTCCTTAATATTTCTTTTCTCTTTATAAAGATATAAGAGATATAAAATCTCTTACTTCTTCTTCTTGGCTGTCTCTTCACTGCTAATACAAACTCCATTGGAACAAATGATGCATTCGAAAAATTGTTAACAGGAACGTATTACAACACGTACTGTTCAAGTAATGTGTTATTCATGAAAGTCTGGTTAGATTAGAAATGAAAAAACGTTCCTCTCGTCTGGAAGCTTCTTCGTTTGTGTAATTTAATGTATATCATGATTCTCTAATGTGAAACTTGATTGATTGGCTTGAAATTGTATGATTGGCAAATCATACCGGATGCCAATCGTAACCCCCCTGTAAACACAGACAAGACAAGACAAGACAAGAGAAAATTGGCTAATTACTTATGATTAATAAGTTTCATTTTATATTAATGACATAAAAAAAAGTTGGAATGCAAACAAAAAAGAAAAAAGAGAAACAAAGATAAATAAAACTAGCTACTCAGTTAGGACACATCTGACAGCACAGCACCCTACAACTGGAGGAACGAGTAATGCAGCCTTTCCAACATTCCCGAATTTGATCCTAAACCCGTACATTCTCGAGGTTGTAGGAAATCCCAGGGAGATCGTCAGGAATTGAGTCAGAGGATCGGCATGTTTTTTTTTTATTATTATTATGGAAAATTGGAAATATATTCACGGAGTGAAAAACATTGTGATTCCTCTGACTCTCAAAAGTCACAATTTCAACTCAGGTTTAGCCATGAGTTACAACCCCAGTGCGGTCCTGCTTCACGCGCGCCCTCACGCTCATGTGGCGACATATGGTGACCATATTAGATGACAAATCGATTCCCAAATCATGCGGCACTAGCTAACTGGTCTAGGTGGCTGCATTTCGTATCGCTATCTGGTGCACTATATGCTGTAGCATGGCACAATGCTTTATTTCCACACTTAAATAGGAAAGATAAAGCTATCTGAGGCTCGGAATGAATTTGATCCAGAATTTGATCCATTTCTTTCCATATGGAAATTTTTTTTTTTCAATATGAAAAAATCCCAAAATAGGGGGATCCATGTGAGCTGACAAGACATGAACACTCTAAAAATGGGTTGCCTTGTACTGTATATGGCAAAGTCTCGACAAGCTGTAGGCGGTTCACGGGAAATAGTAGAGGTTGACGAGTCTTGGCAAATCATAGCAAATTGTGAAGTGTTGGAGGCATTGCGTAGGTAAATCTGAAGGAAAGAATATCATAGACAATGTGAGTGCTTTGTAAGCACATCGCCAAACGCAGTAGGTGCAGTAACACATGGCTAATTCATTGGAGATTGAAGCATGCAATGTGTCAAGCCACCAAGAACAGAATTCTCCGTCACACTCGTTCACAAACTCCACTTTGGGTGGGAGTTATTACCACAGTCGTGACCTCGCGCCAAGCCATTTCCACATGTTTGGGCCGTGAAAGGAGTTCCTGGGAGGCCGGCGTTTCAAACTTGAAGCAGGTTGGCTGATCCAAAAAACTTGAGGGTATCAAAAGCACTAGAGAAATGCTGGGATAAGTGCATTAGTGTGGCAGAGGGTAATAAAGAGACATAAACGCAGGAGTAAACGTGTTCTCGTAAATCTGTTCTGTTATTCTGTTATTCTATCAAAAGTCTGGAGGCCTCCAGTGGCGCAGTGGTAAAAGCGCCCGCCCTATCATCCGGAGATCGCTAGTTCGAATCCCGGGTGATGCTGTAACCTCTCGCAGCCGGAGGCCTAGAGAGAGCTGATTGGCCGAGCTCTCTCAGAGGGGAGGGATGAGTTTTTTGGTGCTCCCACATTAATCACGGCTCTACAGCCAGTCAGGGGCATCTGTGAGCTCGCGCATCGGAGGGAGCGGATAGCGCCGTCCTCCGAGTGTGTTACGCCGCCCCCAACGGTGCGCGAGCGAGCAGTTCGAAAAGATGCGGTCGGCTGGCGTCGCGTGGTTCGGAGGAAACACGTGATAGTCTTCGGCCCTCCCGGCTGAGTGGTAGTAGTAGCCTTAATGTGGGAGCCCCCTAGTGACGGGGAGGAATTGGACACGACTAAATTAGGGAGAAAATCGGGGAAAAAAAAAAAGTCTGTCTTCGACTTGAATGCACCTCATATTTCTAACGAGCATATTCGCGCATTTAGACTTCTGATGCTAAAAACCAAATGCATGCATTAATCTCCAGCAGACCAGATTAGATTGTAAAACTCTGTTTGCTTACCCCATTCCCTCTTTCTCACACACACACACACACACACACACACACACACACACACACACACACACACACACACACACACACACACAAATCAATAAGAAAGCTTTTGCTTCAGAAAGTATTTAGTCAAACAAAGAAAAAAAAAAGCTCGTAAATGCAATCCAAAAATCACTTCGCTGGCTCCCGATCGTCTACGGAATTGATTTCGAAGTAGTTTTATTTGTTTACAGAGCTCTTCACGCAGCTGCTTTCCAATGGATTTCAGACTCGCTGATTGTGTACAGCTCTCAGGTTAAGGAAGATTTAAAACCAGCGAGAGAGCAATACAGGAAAGCGATTTGAGTCGTTATGGTGCAACTGGGTGTCGAATTCGATTTGACAATCTGTCTGGTCTTAAAAGCTTATTTCATTTGTAGGCGTTTAGTTAGATATCTAAGTGTATCCAATCATTTTCATGTCTTTCTTTTCACTTCGCTATTTTTATATGGAATCTTCTGTAACAGTAATACAATTTGTATTTGCTGCTGTAACGGTGTCCTTTGTCTGGATGCATCTTGTTGAGCTTCTTGGTCGGCGCACAAACTCAAACACACACACACACACACACACACACACACACACACACACACACACACACACACACACACACACACAAATCCACTTGGCCTCCAACGGGAAACAACATGCAATTCATCATACAGATAAATCCTAAGTGAATCAATGGTTGCTAGGCGCACAGGTATGTGTGGGTTTGTGTGTGTGTAGTGATTTGGGTTAAAAAAAAAAAACAACAAAAAAAAAAGCTTCCCAAGGCCAGAGATTTATCAAGAGGAGATACGGTCCGGGTTCAGAGAGACGAGCAGGCAGACGCAGAGATGAACAGAAACAAAGAGCCAGAATTGAAGCAGAGAGACCGAGACAGGAGAAAAAGACAAAGAAAAGGACATATGAAGAAATCCAGGGATCAATGGAAGGGAGAGAGAAAGAACTCCATAGAAAGTGAGAGGACTGAAAAAAAAAATGAGTCAGGCAGAAAGAGTGAGAAAATTCCCCATGTGCAGTTACTGAAGATATCTGCAGATCCTTTTCAGTGGAACTGTGTGTGTGTGTGTGTGTGTGTTTGCAAGATACGCTGACTATCCTGTCACTGTGCAGAGCGTTATCGCGTCAGCATCACACTCTTGTTACACATTCTCTTGTTTTTTTTTTTGTTTTTTTTTTTAACACACACACATACACACACATCTTTTTATCAAACACTCATCTCTTACATTTTCACCTTGTCCCAACAAGTCACAAAAGTGTTTGACTCCTTTTATTTCATGCTACCACACACACACACACACACACACACACACACACACACACACACACACACACACACACACACACACAGCTATTTTTATGAATGGTTCTTTTATGAGCCCTAGACAACATGTTCACCCATTCATACACATTGTATTTTGCATTTTTTTTTTTTGTTGAATAAAGTAATACTGGAGAGCTTATTAAAAGCACACACACACACACACACACACACACACACACACACACACACACACACACACACACACACACACTATTCAGACGAACTAAATAACATCTGGATTGAACCGATAAACACACGTGCACAATCACATGATCTACAACCATCTTAATTTGTTCATACCTTCCTACCTGTGCTGCTCTTTGCAATTTTTGCAGAATATTTATTTCACTCGCTATTTGCACACTATATTTTCGTCACAGTGTCAATTGTTTACTGCTGCTCTTCCCACTACCTCAACTCATACGTCATCAAAAAAAATAAATAAATAAATAAATAAAAATAAAAATACTCTAACATGTTACATTGTTGTGTTTGTCATGTAGCTCTTTGTTTGCACTTTTTTGTCTATTGTGTATTTTTTTGTATAGAATCTGATAGTTTTTTTTTTTTTAGGTTAACTTAAAAATTTTTAAAAATTGTGTTGCTGTATGCATGTACAGGGTGGGCCATTTATATAGATACACCTTAATAAAATGGGAATGGTTGGTGATATTAACGTCCTGTTTGTGGCACATTAGTATATGTGAGGGAAACTTAGCGAGCAGTTTGCTAACTGTAGCATGGGAGATGGTTGGTCTCGTAGGGTGTCTTGCATTGAAATCTGCTGCAATGACCCGGTTACTGTGTCAACACAATTTCGATCCGCTCATCACGTGTTAAACTCTTCGACATGTCAATGGCTGTGAACAAAGAGAAACTTGTAAAAAAACTCATGAAAGAATAAAGTTACGTTAAAACCAAGCACACCATTGTTTTTCCTGTGAAATTCCCAATAAGTTTGATGTGTCACATGACCCTCTTCCTATTGAAAAAACAAAAGTTGGATCCAAGATGGCCGACTTCGAAATGGCCACCATGGTCACCACCCATCTTGAAAAGTTTGCCCCCTCACATATACTAATGTGCCACAAACAGGACGTTAATATCACCAACCATTCCCCATTTTATTAAGGTGTATCCATATAAATGGCCCACGCTGTACAGTAGCACCTTGGTCCTGGAGGAACGTTGTTTCGTTTCACTGTATATGGTTGGAATGACAATAAAAGCCTACTTGACTTGACTTACGTCAAAACCTAGTGGCATTAAAACGCTTTACTGTATGTGACCTACAGACTGATAGTTATGTGTTAAACAGTTCATTAAACAGACTATATCAGAAACAGTTGTGAAATTTACTAAAAGGAAGGAAAGAGTTTCTTATGGACCGCTTCGGTTTAGCTGAATCATGGCTTGGCAAGGTTCAAGATCAACCGGTAAAGGGCAACTATTGTGCACAATTCGATTTGTGGTTTCCAATGTGTGTGTTTCCATAAAAATATCAGGGGAAAAAAAAAAAAAAAAAAAAACATTCCCTCCACATTTTTGCTTCTTTTTCCATCGTTGTATTGGCCTGGGCTTAAAACAAGCCAAATACTGTAGATTTTCCCCCCCTAACGTGGACTCCTGTAAAAAGACCCCCTCCCACCCCCAACAGCTCGGCTGTTCTCTGGAGGGCTGCAGCTCTGCAACAGGCTCTCAGGTTGGATCCTGACAAGATCGCCTCTTAGAAGCAGAGGTTTCCTCTGTGTTTCTTGGTTTCCTCATAGCTTCATTAAAAAAAAAAGAAAAAAGAAAAAAAAACCCTGATATGTTACGCTGAAATGTGCCAGTGTGTGTCTGCATGGGATCCTGTGATGGACCGGTGCACCTGTGACCCTGAGCAACCAAAGATGTGAGAATGAATTTCCTTTATATACAGCACTGTGCAAAAGTCACACCCAAGGCTCCCTGTGTTTTTTTTTTTTTTAACACACACAGGAATATTCCACCATAAAAATTAAATGTTACAGAAGAATATGTGTATGCCAGAAAAGAAAGCAGCGCACGATACAAGAAAACAAAAAAAAAAACAAGAACCTGCAGGTTTTGAATGCACAATAGGAGCAGGTGCAGCAGTCAAAGTCCTCAGAAGAACCTTGTGTGGTTCTGCATAATGCTTAGTAAAAACTCGTAGCTAATTTTCTTTTAAAAACTGCACGAATTGTACCTACGACTAAAACGTCGTCAAAGCGCCGTTTCATTAATTACTGCTTACTGGGATTCTTTAGGCGTGGTTTGTTTATTGAAGGCAAACCTTTTGAATTTTACCTTCAAAATGTGACCATTTACCTTCAAAAGGAGCCAATAATTCAGTCCATCAGAGACAAACCGAATCAAGGAGAGCAAACAGCTTCAGCAGTAAAGCCAAGATGTTTATTAAGCACTTTAATATACGTCAGGGAAGAAGAAAAAAAAAATCGGCTTAATATAATACAAAAGAAAAGAAGTGAAGTTTAAATGTACATGGTCAAGCTATTTACAATCTCCAATCTGACGCTTCTTTCATCGAACCCCGAGGTTGAGATATTACACAAAACAGACAAACAGACATGCAGGGTGGAGGGAACAGAAAACAAAAAGCAAGAAGCAACACTGCGGGTCAACAGATGGCTTAACATTTCTGAATACTGTCCAGGATTTCTTTTTTAAAAGCCTTCTTTCTCTCTCTTTAAATGAAAGGCTCTTGTTTAGACATCCTGCGCTTTCAACTGTCTTCATCTACCTTTTTTTTATTATGCATTTATTTATTTATGTGGTATATTATGTTTTTACATTTTACATTTTTTTTTGCTATCATCTTTCTTTTATCCTTCAGCTCTCACTGCCAGCAGCGTAAAACGAAGCGCATGACACACATTAACTCGTATAGATTCACTCGCTCTCATGTTAGTGTTTCAACTTTGGCATGACGAGAACACATTTCAGATGATGCCCTGAAACGAAAAACATGTTGTATGTTAACAGAGGGAAAACAAAACAAAAAAAAGGTTCCAGGCGCTTCGCCGTTGTTGTTTATCTTCGGGTTGTTGACTTTTTCTATTCCGTGTTGAATCAGCTTTAGCATAAGGACATGATTGTAAGGACAGACGAAACCTAGTCGAAGACTGAAAACTTGCGTATATATGTTGGAATTCAGGTTGAGTATATTTTCCATACTATAAGACGTATTTCTTAGGTGAAAATAAAGTCTATATGTTGCTTCCATTCTTGAAGAATAACAAAAACACAAGATAAGCTTGAAAGTATTCAATCAGCATCTGGTGTACAATGTTTATTTCTTTAGGTTCTTTGAGGCTATTGTACTGTAGCTAAATGTGCAAGGTCGATCTAACAAACTCGGTGGTTCTCAGCTCCGAAGGGCCACTGAAAACCACCGATCTCTCATCCATATATAACAAAACTTGAAGGGATAGTTCAGGGTTCTACCCTCCCCCCCAAGTCTGTCTTAAATCAAAATTTTGGTGCATGCAAAGTACATTACTGTAGGTCATTATACATTTCCCTGATCTGCACAGAGACCGTGAAATTTGTCACCTGGAATGCAAATACAATGTTCGTGATTGGAGCCAAATTTCACAACCCTTGTTCCATGCATTTAGTGAATTTATGTATTTAGTACAAATTCAACTTAGTTTCACTAGAACTAGCTGTATTAACTTTAAAAAAATATCATGTCAGTCTAGCTCTTCTTATAAGTCTCAGCTGAACTTAGGAATGCATTTTTTCCTGGAACGAGGGTTGTAGAATTTGGCCCCAATAACTTAATTTGTACTCGCCGACCAGGTGACAAACTTCACACACTGTGTGCAGAGCAGGAACGTTTAGAACAACCAAAACTTACAGTAATGTACTTATGGGGATCTCAATTTTGATTTGAGACAGACTTGGAAAAACCCAAACTATCCAGCTAACAATTAGTATTTGTGCCCTTGTTAAAGTTTTGCCTCTCTCTTAAGGTAAAACTGAATAAATATTGATGTAGCAGGCATTTCCATAAAAATTAAAAAAAATCAGGAGTGGGCAAATCAGTTGACTGGGGAAGCATTTTGTGCAAGTGTCTTATAGTCTGGAAAATAGTTGAGGGGAACATACAGTCAAGTTTTAATTACAGAAAACAATTTTGCAAATAGCACCAAATTCTATTAGTGTTTAAATACGACTGTAAATAATTCAACATAAAAATAAATGGTTAAAAAAAAAAAAAAAAAAAACAACGGTCCCACAGGGACTAAATAAAAATGAAAGGCAGGCTTGGATAAACCCTGCCCATCGGAGCATCTGTAATACTACAATATACATGATGTAGAAAGTTACAATAATGTAAGTGACAAAGTTGAAAAATTATTGTAATAGCAAACAAAAACTGCACACAGCACCATGAAAATGTATGACAACTAAAAGTGGCAATTTTTTTCAAAATAAATAGAATTGACTACACTGAAGGGGAACAAGTTGTATCTGTCATTAAAATGAAATTCAAATGAACTGACTGAATGAGTGAATTGCTGAACAACACGAATAGGAAACTGATATGGCATGATTTAGATTTTTTTTTTAAGAAAAGGATATTGATATTCTTAATATTTCCCCTGGTCAGGTGATACCTTGTTGTCCATTTTACTTGTCTTATACCGGCAGGAAATGCTAAACAAGCAAAAAAAAAAAAAAAAACATCCCAAAGTCGTGAAAAATTAAAGAAAAAAAAACATTAACAACAATAACAAAACACAAACTAATAATAAAAAATTAACAATAAAAACAGGCACCATAAAAATGAAGAAAAAAAAAACAGAGCATAAGTGATTAGATTTTTTTTCTCATTGCAGAAAAAAATAAAAAGTGCATACATGGGTTATTAAATAGCAATACATTAAATTAAAATGATGGTGTGCATGAATATGAGTAGGCTGTTACATCGGTAGGCACGTAGATATCAAGTCCATATTATTTGCCATATGCTGCAATCAGGATACTTCCCTTGAGTCCCCCCCCCTCCTTTTTCTCTCATCTTTTTTTCATTCTAGTCTAGGTGTTGCACTAAGGGCAGAGTAGCAGTGGTTTCTGGGAGCGTGTGTATACATTTCAGGAGGTAAGCGCCGATCTGGGATCAGTTCCTTTCTGGTAATTTGATGTCGTATTCAACTTTATTAGGACATACAAAATCTGATTCTAGATCAAGCACTTTCAATCTGAGAATTTTCTCCCCGATGAAAACAGCTGCTTTGGCACATTCTCCATAACATCTGGATGAAGGTTTTAGTTTAAAGATGCCTGAAACGAAATCATTTGAGAGTATTTGGTTGGAACATATTTTCCTGGCATACAATGGACATTTTTCACATGCATAATTCTATTAGTTTTACTTCAATGGCTGCACAGTTGACTAAAGACAAATTACCCCGTAAATTCACACTGGTTCAGAGCCATATACCATCTAAACACCAAATCTAAGTATTTTTTTATGATGTGTTTCAAATTTCCACTACATTATGGACAGTACGAACATCTTAAATAAAATACGGTTTCAAGTTTAGGTCAAGTACTTCCACTTACCAGTTATAATGGCGTCTCTTTCTTGTAGTTGAACCCAGGGTCTGATCCTTCAATCTGCAGTTTCAGAGCTTGTTTAAGGCTTAATTCAGACTCCCCTAATGGGTAGTTGTCGAGAACTTCCTGATGTCCCCTGTTGTGCACAGTTCTGGGTACTGAGACTCTGCCTAAATAGACTTGATTTCCCTGGAGGTGATAGTTAGGGTTGGTCATAATCCCATTTCTCTTCTTCTCAGCACAGCTCTGCTGTTGGATATAATACGGCTCATGTGACTGGCTGGAGTCCAGAGTGTTGGAGCCTCCCAGCACTATCTTGCAATGTGGATCCTTTACTGCAAAGTTGGACAATGGCTTGTTGAGAGCAACTCTTTTATCGAATTGGGTCATTTCGTATTCCAAAACCTGACCATGTGGAACGCCACTACTGTTTTTGGATTTCTTCTTATCTCCAGATCCTTCTTTTCTTGTGCAATAGTTTGTCCCGTTCCCACTTTTTCCTCCTTTAGACGATTTCAGCCCTGGTTTCACCTGACTCCAGTCAAATTCACTGGTTGGAGATGCAGGCTGTGGGCCGATCGACTTCGTGGTTGAAGAAGGGGAAACTATAGACTGCCTGCTGCGACTTCGAGGCAAAGAGTGCTGCTGGATTTGCTCTGTGAAGCTAAGTCCATGGAAACTATCGATGGGCACTGTTTGGGCTGTCGAGGTGGATGAAGTAGTCCTCAGCGATGAGTTCTTTGAGCTTTTAAGGGAATTATTAGAAAGGGAGGACTTTTGTCTGTCAACTGTGGAGTCTGGAGATTCAGAAGGGGAGCTGAAAGCATGTACAGGTCCATTAGATAAACCTCGACCTGATGTTTGAACATCTCCAGCTCCCGTGCTGCCAGAACTACTGGACTTAATAGTAAGTGATTGCATCTTTCCTGTAACTGACAGTGGAGTTTTCTGCTCCATGGTATGTATAGGTGAGGGATTGCAGCCATTCAGACTAGTTGCACCATATTTTTCTAAAAGTTTGATGATCATCGAGTGTCCTCCTTTGGCTGCCACCCTCATGGCTGTACGACCAAATTGGTCTGCATGGTTGGGATCTGCACCGTGCTCGAGAAGAATCCGTACTACATCAATATGACCTTCTTGAGCAGCAATGCCAAGTGCGGTCGCTCCCTGATTGCAGGTGTGATCAACATGAGTGCCGCTGTCAATCAGAAACTGGACAACTTTAGTGTGACCTTGCCACGCAGCGGACTGAAGAGCAGAACGTTTTTCATTGTCACAGGAATTCACATCTGCATGGTAGCTGATAAGCAATCTTACCATTTCCACATGGCCTTGCCAACAGGAAACATGAAGGGCTGTCCTGCCCTCAGTATCACTCGCCTCGACATTCGCGCCATTCTCTAAAAAATACTCAGCCATGCCTAGCTGATTTTCAAGCGCCAGTATGTATAAGGTTGGGCGGCCATCTGCATCTTTGTAATCAATGTCAGCTCCATGACTCAGCAAAAGCTCGACAATATCACGGTGTCCTTCCATGGCTGCGACCCTGAGGGAGTTTCTTCCATCATATCCTCTCTGATCAATGCAGGACTTATTCTCAAGAAGGATGTGGACACAGTCATAATGTCCCTCCTGAGCAGCCAGGATCAACGGAATACGTCCGTCATTGTCCACCTCTGTGCATCGAGCACCTTGTTCAATGAGGGCATCGCACACTTGCCTATGTCCCTCAAATGCTGCCATGTGTAAAGGTGTCCAACCAGCATCATCTCTGTGATTTTCATCTAGGCCTCTGTCCAGCAGAGTTCGAACCACCTCAACATTCCCTTGAGCAGATGCAATGCTGAGTACAGTCCTTCCTTCACTATCGATACTGTCCACGGCTGCACCCCAAAAAAGCAATGTATTGACAACAGAAGCATGTCCCATGGATGCTGCAGCAAGCAAAGGTGTTCTTCCATTATTGTCTGTATGGTCAACATCTGCTCCTCCTTCTAGGAGCAAATCCACTACGTCCACATGCCCTTCGTAAGCAGCAACCAGAAGAGGAGTCATGCAGTCTTTATCACAATGGTCCACTTCTGCACCACGGTCAATCAAAAGACTAACCACCGAGGCATGGCCTTTGCTAGCAGGGACACAGAGGGCTGCAACTGACAAAGCTGTTCGTCCATCAACATCTTCATGGTTTACCTCAGCACCATGGTCCAGCAGGTGCTCGACAATCTCTCTATGCCCCATGTAGGCTGCTGCAATGAGTGCAGTCCTTCCTTCATTATCAGCCTTGTTGACCTCTGCTCCATGCTGTAGAAGGTTAAGGACAATATCCTCATGACCTCCCCAAGCTGCAGCCCTCAGCGCAGTTCTGCTGTCCGCATCTGCACAGTCAACCTTAGCGCCTGCGTAAAGGAGTGCCGAGACCACTTCAGAGTGACCACCCCAAGCTGCAGACCTTAAAGCTGTCCATCCATCGTGATCTGTGTGGTTGATGTTGGCATCACAGCCAATCAGGCAGTTAACTACCTTGGTGTGTCCTTGTCTTGCAGCAAGTGTGAGTGGTGTTTGTCCGTGGTTGTCTTGGAGCTCCATATTGGCACCTCTGGAAACGAGCAGATTCACCACATCCAGGTTGCCACTGTACGCCGCGTTTGCCAGTAGCGTTCGCCCGCTGGAGTCGCTTTGGTTTACCGAGGCACCATTATCAAGCAAAGTACGGATAGAATCCTCCCGCTCCAGTGCTTGCTGTACAATGCAGGATGCATGATCGTCCTCATTGCTGATGTGAGCTCCAGCTTTGACCAGAAGCTGCAAGACCTCCTGCTCTTTCGGAATGGATGTAGAAAGAGAGTCTTTTGCAGGAGTGCCATTCCACACCATCCACAATGCCAAGTTAAAAGGTTCAATCTGCAGGTTGGAGTTGATCAAGTGAAACGCAAACTCCTGCACCTCCAGGGGTTTGAGCTGCTTGGCACGACACGTATAGCTCATAGCCATCATCCGGTGACCCTCAGCAGCGTTGCAAAGGTATTTCTGAGTGCAGTGCTTAACGTCAAGGAGCCACTCAGCAAAGCTGTAGTGAAAAAGAATCTTAGTACCTCCGAGTCCATCCACAAGCAGTTTGGAAAGAATATCCATCTTTTTCTGAAACTCCTCCATGGTCAGGGTCATATTTTTTGTCCAGACAGCATGGTACAACTCCTTCACGGTCAAAGGCCTGCATGCAGCCAGAATGACGTTCAGGATGGGTTGCACCTTGGCGAATTGCTTCCTGACAAAAAGTCTTTGGCAGAGCCACAGATAAAGTCCGTTTAACGTTCCCGGGATGTCACGGATCTCGCGCAGCATAATGAAGTTATCGACCACGCCGTCCAGCACGCGCTCCAGGTACAAGAAACAGCCGCTGCTCTTAATGTGGAGCTGGTTCAGCATTTCTGCTGTCTCCTTGGTCAGGTGTTGACGTAATGCTTCTTCCTGGTCCAGCCTGTGCAGGATGTATTGCTGAACATCTTTCACAATGTAAGCTTTGCGTAGGTCATCCAGGCTGATTTTGCGAAAACCTGTAAGACAGAGAGAAAATAAATACATTAAATCTTTCATAAGTCAGGGGAATCAACCACGGCATGGTTTAGCACAGAGACTTTCTGACTCGATGCAGCATATTAAACAAGATGTTCCCCTACAGGAGACAAGAATGTTAAAAAAAAAAAACTGCTTGAATGATCTCTGGAATAAAACATAGTAATCATAGTACTAACCTATATTTTATACTCAACATCACATTCTAACTTGAACGCACCCAATGGCCCCTCTGACTAGTTGGATTATAACAGTTCCCAGATGTCTACACAACAGTGCAACAAATTCTGGCATGTATGCTCACAAACACACAAATATTTCAACCAAACAGTGCAGCACTGATAAAAGCAGACCTTCCAGGGTAGACAACATGGTCATGCACAATATACAAAACACTGTTCCAGTTCACCCTTAAAGGATGAAAGAGCTATTTATATAGCAGGGATTTTTTCCTTCTCACATTAAATAAACAGCTGAAGAGTTCCTGTAACTAAACCATAAACCTTAAAGGAGACTGAGACATTCTTAGCTTTACCGTACACAATAAAGATGCATTTAGAAATTAAAGTAGATCGCCATAAACCCTGACGTTTATTAATTACAATTCACCGCAAAAGAATCGCCATGCTCGCCAAGGCAGCTTGTTCTTGTTCTTGATAAGTGTGAACTCCATACTTTTATCTCACAGCTTCCCAGTGGAAGCACCCCTCAGTACGTCTGGAAGCCCGGGGGCAGTTGAGGCATTTATGCATGGATTTTATTTACTGTTCCCATGGTGTTAAGCTAGCTCAGGCTTGGGGGGGAGGGGGGGGGGGGGAGAAGGAGTGCTTGCAACTCCTAGAAATGGAGAAGGAGTGCATGCAACTCCTAGAAAACTGTTAGCATATTTCTCAGCCTTCGTCCAGATTGTGCTGCTGGGAAAGCAATGAAAGGAATTCTTTGTTTTTAATTAATTGCGTGTGTGTGTTTGTGATAAAGTATCACAAGTGTTATATTCTCTGCCAGAGAGCCAGACCGTAAGCTGAACAGTTTGCCCTTAGATTTGGTTAATTGTGACCTTTAAAATATTATAAAGGGTGTACAAACTTAACACTAAGTTCCTTGCCAATGTCTAAGCATATTAGTACAAATTCACGAAATTACATAAACATCCTGTTAGTTTTTTTTTAAATATTATTATTATTATAAAAATAATAATAAAAATCTTGTTAAATCGAGAAAATATTTTGAACCTTAGTGGGACAGATCACGTTTGCTCTTATGCTAGAAGTTGTTTTCACCATCAGATGGGTATTTTCCATGACATGTCCCATCGGACTGCCTCCATTTCCAGTCTCTCTGACCTAGACCTCCAACTCAACCCGAATATACACACTTACTATTTCAGTGTCTGTGTGTTCGTCTTTCTTCAGGAAAAGGAAGAGGCCTTCTAGGGGTAAGAAAAGGAGGTGACTGGTGATGGCTGACCCGTACACACTTAGCGTTGGCCAGCCGGCTTGTTTGCAACAATTTCCATGTCTGTTTGAAGATGCTGTCTGAATGTTTAGTTTGGAAATTATTGAGTTTAAGAGAGGATTACAAACTTCGTATGGCTTTCTAGTAAATAGCCAAAGCTTTTCAGACAACATGGTATAAATACGATAAACATAATAAGACCTGGCGTTGATCTCTGATGAGTCTCGGGTTTCGATCCGAGATACTTCTAAAGCACGGAGGCACAGTCTGTTATGTTCTTAGCGGGATACCATAAACCAAAGATGCTGACCTACAATTTCCACTTGAGTCATTCGCCACGCTTAATTCACGGATTACGGGAGGCGTCTGAATCGCACTTAAAGCAGTCTGATGCTCGTCATGTCCACAGTGAACATGTCTAGACTTTTTCCAGTCTGTGCCATCAAACCACTGAAGAATTTAATACAGTGAATTAAATAAACAGACTAAAACTTTTTTTTTTTTACTTATGAATTGTAGAATATTTCTGTTAATGAATTAGTTTTCAATATCCAAAAAAAAAATTTATCAGAAATTCAAATAGTTTCTTTGATATCTCGGTTACCCAGCTACCTTAATGGCGAAATAACGACCAGGTTACTTGAATCTTTTAATGCGTTCAAGCTACTACTTGCTTTTAAATAAGAAGGGCCACAAAATTTGGGAAGCCTTCAGCCGCATGACCTTTACAATCATGCAGATTGGAGTCACATGATCAAATGGAGCATTATTTGCAATCAGAAATAAGCACGTCAAATGTGAGCAAGGTTATGCGACTGAAATCCTTTTCCCTAGCCACACCATGAATTGGGATCTCGAGGTTTTCTGTCCCACAATGCCTTGTGCATGCTTTCTACGAATCTCCAGTGAACAAGAATTCGCCTTGAAACCACAGTTCAAGCGTGGCATGCTATAGGAGACTTATGTCGGCTCTGCGGTTCATTAACACACTTCATAAGCACGTGTTAAACTAGATGTATACTAGAGACCGACAGACTGTTACTGTGTCTTTCACTTTAGAACGTTTAGAACGAGTGTGTTCGAGGCACAAAACTGTACTGCATGACTAGGAAACACTCCATAACACAGGGCTGCGCTAATGAGTGTCGTTAGGTGCGACGGTGCTGGGAACACCCTACCAAGCATTACGATTCTTTCAACACCACAGTGATGCTGAATTCTTGTGCAGGAGATGTTGATTAATCTTCTACAACAGCAGTTCGGATGGCAGTTCCATAACGCATATTATAATTCCTGAACTACTAGCTAATCACTGTGACCTGCCTGGTGCTCCATAGACAGCGTTATTTAACAATGACAGCTGGTAACCTCAGCAACATTTTGGAGTCAGTGTGGTGATACTGGCATAGCAACGCAAAAGATATGCGATACATAAGGGAAAAATATTTTTTGCTCATCCCTAATTGACCCTAATTCGAGATTTTTTGCACATCTCTAATTACAAAACGGGATTTCTATGATCGTGCTACCTGGAATTACCCAAGTGTTCAGTTTTGATCTTGGATCCACATCACATTTCCTGATTTTTACTGTATTGTATTCCTGTAAAGCTGCTTTGTGACAATGTCCACTGTAAAAAGCTCTCTGTATAACTAAAATTGAATGGAATCAAAATGAGTTTTTCGTTCTTATTTCTTACATAAAAAGTCAAGTTGAAATCTTAAAAGAGGCTGAGGAGTAATACACGTTACTCCCGAACTAGTACAACAGCGTACTACAATCCATCCTACAGGGGGCCGGCAGCCTCTCCCAGGGAACTTGGGGCTCAATAGAAATGGTAAACCCACCCTTCGCACATACAATCTCACATACCGTGTGGGCAATTTGGACACAGACACTCAACCTACACCACATTTCTTTGGACTGTTCGTGGAGGAAACCTATTAAACATCGGCAGAAGATGTGGAGTCTGGATGTGAACACCGCTGCACTAGAACGTCATAAGAAACAGTGTGGAATGAAAGAGCCCTGTTGTGTCTGCACACCTGAGGACTTGAACAGATGATTCCACAAAGCCGCGTCTGAGTCATGAGGAGGACAAAGCGCCGCTCATCTTCACCACGTTCATCCTCCTAACGCGCTCACTGGACTCCTGAATCATCGAGCGCCACCCACCGTGAGCCGGCGGCGCGATGCTGTAATTATACTCGACTGGCTCCGGGCTTTACATGACTTCATCGGCTCACATGTGGTGTGGTCCGTTCTGTAGAGATGCAGCCCACACCGGGGATGTTGAAAGGGGAACGCCCACGGCGGCCATCTGTACGGGCGATTCAAACTGAAGCGACGGAAAGCTTTTATATCAAAAGTCTGAAGGGGACAGCCAAACGATGGACACTTTGCCGTTGACTTGTAAAATGCACTTTGCTCTTGATGAAGTACAAATCGTGATAAAGTTCATATTTAGACACTGCGATCGCGTGAGTGTGTGTAGTCGTCCTCCGGAGACGTTTGTGTGATGTGAGTGTGTGGGCTGAAGTCTTTCCCTACCATGAAGATTGCCCGGCATGTTTTGTTCCTTACACATAACATTTCGGACATTATTTGACAAAATGTTATGACATTTGTATATCGAATCTTACAAAATCTTATGCATGCAACAACATATTTCATATCATCTCCGCCAATATTTTGAACAAACTTTAATATCAGCAATTAAATTATTCTCATTTGAACTGCACTGGTGGCGTTGACCTTCCTTTGACCTTAAGAAAAATAATATCTTGCTTCTTTTACACTCGCACACATACACACACACACACACTACTAGCAGCTGCTGTGCTGATTGGAATGAGAGATGGAGTTGTGTGTTCAGCCACACCTGCTGCTGCTTAGGCAAATGGATCCTGAGATCCTGCGCTACACACAGGCGCTGTTCAGCCCTCACACTGATCAGATGACAAACTATAGACAGACGGTGTGTGTGTGTGTGTGTGTGTGTGTGTGTGTGTGTGTGTGTGTGTGTGTGTGTGTGTGTTTCAGCCATAAGGGATCTCAGTCTTGGATGTCAGGGGCACACTTGGAAGCGGCAGCATCCCAAATGGACCTTGTTTTTCTCAACAAGGCATCTCAAGGCCATCAGAGCCAGAATGAAAACAGAAACATTATCTCTCTCTCTCTCTCTCTCTCTCTCTCTCTGTTCCTCCCTCCTTGTTTCTGGCATCTGTTTCCACAAAGATATGTGGACAGGAGAAAAAAAAAAAAAATCCAAGTCGACTAACTGCTTTTGTTTTATCCTGAAAGTTTGGCCAGTCATCCTGCTCTAATGAGACTTGACTCTGAAAACGCATCCTGATTGGCTGAAACCAAAAACAAAAAAAAAAGAAAAGAAAAATCTGAAGACAATACAACGTCGCTGTTGGATTCATGTTTCTGCTCGGTTGGAAGGCGTCAATTAATTTCCTACGATTTTAACAGCTTTTAACATGAACGCGCTTATTTGAAGATGCTCTTAGCGTTTCTATAGTAACGTACTCGGCCGTGGAAAGAGTCTCTGGTGTCAGTGCAAGTTTACTGCCATGAGAAATTTAAGAGAATTCTAAATTCTTGAAATATCAACTGTTTTAAGTGAGTAGAGAATGCTAAGTATTTGGAGGTAACGATTTTAGATAATGAGCTGATTGTAGTTAACAGCAATCAGGATTGAGCTTTGAACAATAAAGAGAGAGAGAGAGAGAGATGACAGACGTAGAAAAGTAAAAATTAAAAGACTTATGAAGGAAAAAAAAAACACTGAGACTGGTAGACAAATAGAGATTGAGCGAGAGACAGCAAAAGACTTTGGCGATGACAAGGACCGAAAAAGATATAGATTGAGAGAGACAGTGATGAGAAGAAGACAGACGGGATTAGAGAGAGAGAGAGAGAGAGAGAGAGAGAGAGACAGAGCATCGCTGTACAGTATTAAGATGTTTCATTTTTTTTCCCATTCCTGCTGATGCAAGAGCAGTGAAACGGGACAGATTTGCTCGCATAACCACAAATGCTGTCAGAAATACTGTTGCAAAGCAATTTCTGACACACACACACACACACACACACACACACACACACACACACACACACACACACACACACATCTCTCTCTCTTGCACAAACACACATCTTTCACTGTAAAAACTTGATAGTTATTCTATATTCTCTATTTTCTCGCATTTGTTTCCTTGCAATGAAGACATTTTGGTTTATCCCAGCTGCCAATCAATCAATCTCCTCGGGGCGGGACCTACCACAGTCACTGAGGTGTCTCCGAGTAAGAGCAAAGTCGCTCTGTCATGGAAAAACGCCAGACTGCACTAATGTTAGTTCACTAACATTTATTAATATAGCTAACTAATCTTGTGTAGTCGTCTTAGTTACTTACTTAGGGTCGTATCGTCTTACTTTTTAGTCTTTAAACTAAACAGGAGAAGTGCTAACGTTGAACAAGTGTTGTAATAAAGTTGTAATAAGGTTGTAATAAAGTTGTAACAACGTTGCAATGACATTTATCATTGGGTCAATGTCTTTTTGAAATCTATTAGTTTTTTGCGCATTGCACTTTTCGAGAAGTTCTGCAAGCATCCGCGAGGACCGGCCAAAAACATTAAACATGTTTGGCTATCAATAACATTTCGAAATTTTCGCGCGGAAAGATGGAAATGTAATCGCAGCGCCAAAACTCGCGGTGAATCATGATGAACTGTACTCACGGCCACCGAGCGAAACCGCGTAGGTGAGACTTACCGACAGCTGAGTGAGCAGCGGCGCGCGAGTTGCTGAACTCTCCCGCCCTCTTAGCGCGAGCCAACTTTGAAAACTGCTCGTGTTCCTTTATGTGACTAACCTTCAAATGTCTGATGAGGTTTGTTGTGTTAAAATGCTTTGGCTGCTTCCCGCCTCGTGGAATTGGCTTGTTCCACAGGTTGCAGATTGCTAATGTATTGTCTTTTTCACACAACACGTAGAACTGCCAGACCGGTGAAGCCATTTTAGCAGTGCGCAAAAAAAATGTCCCGCGAGTTTTGCCTCATCTGATCGGCTTCTCTATATCGACCATTATAGAGACTGTTGATCAAACTTCCCAAGGCTATGATCGGCCGATTATGATCGGCGACTGATCAATCGGAGCACCCCTAGTACAAAGCAATAATCTTTATTTCCTAACAATCTTCTGCTCCACACTACAGTACAGTAGGTGGCAGTATTGCAAGAAACTGCTCCAAAAAGAAAAGAAAAAGAAAAAAAAAAAAGGGTGTTTTGAAAGAACTTTGCAGAAAACGGAAACTACGTTTTCAAAGAATTTGTCAATCGTAGATTGTAAATTTATGTAAATTTTTTAAGTTTGAATTGATTCTGAATGAAATAACTGATTCATTTATCAAGTGAATCGAATCGAAAAAAACTACAAGATCAAGTGTGTCTCGTGTGAGCGTTACTTATCAATAAGTATAACCTCCTTACTTTTACTTTCACCAACATTCCCCACCTACTAGACCACTGACTAGACTAAGGCTTGTGAATTAACAGGTTATAATAAATCGCTACAATAAGCAAACGCACGTCTTTGTCTACACTTCTTTTCCTTTACCCTTCGGTGAAGTCCCTTTGCCTGCCGGTGTAAACAATACTTGTGACCCGGAGGCTGCTTTGACTGCAATTCTCTCGTCATGTACTGGATTTTAAAAGTGTTCTTGGAGAGTCCTGAAGACCATCTATCATTTTGACGGATAGAAAATAAGTGGTCAGACTCCGGGGCTTTTATGAGCGTGGACGCGTACGCCGCTGTGTTTCAAAACTTCTCCTGAGATAGTAAATAATTGCAAGAAATACGGCATTGCTGCATCACTAAATTAGGATCTCACATATTGCTGGGGCTGAAGCATAAATACTGGCACCTCTGGGACGATCCTGTGGCTGGGGTCAGTGTGCTCGATTGCTTCTCTTTTCCTCCTTCTTTCTTTCTCTCACACACCGAACTTGCATCACTTAAAATTCCGTCTCATGCCATAACCAGCATGTATGCTTAATCTCTTTGAACGAGCACGCCGAAAGAAAACTCCAGCACGTACTAATTCACGTAAACCAGGCTGTGTGTGGGATTTGCTTAGAAGTCCGAGACAAACACTTTGCTTAATCGCTTGTTTTTCCACAGGTTCTGTACTTGGCTCGAACACTTAATCCCTTTAATAAAAGCCCTTCGTGTTTATGCGTGCGTGCGTGCGTGCGTGCGTGTGTGTGTGTGTGTGTATGCTCGAAAATGAACTCAATCCAACAAATCTTGTCGAAGCTGTTTTATCAGCACTACCATATGGAGTTTCAGATTTGCCAAAGCAAATAAATCAGTCTGTATCGTCGGCGATCGCGAGTGCTGGATTTGTGCGGATAATACAGTAATCGTGTTCTCTGCTGTTTCCATTTACGTTCAAATTCAACCGGTGGCTGGATAGCAGGTTGAGCCATGGCTCCGAGTGTGTGCATGTGTGCGCCAGCAATATGCTTGAAGCTTAACATACACCTGCAAATTTATTCACCTAATGCGAGAGTGCGAGGTAGCTTAAAACATCACCTTCTCCTTGGCACGGCGGCCTGCTTAATCTCACGCCAATACACTTTTATTCCATGCCAGTCACAACTAAAGCATATTTGATAACCTGCTATTAGGGATGGGCGCTGGCATGCCTGACATGAGACCACAAGCTCTCAGTCAACCATTACTCAGGCAACACCTCATACATGTGTGTATGTGTATATACACACGTATGCCTAAATCCAAAACGTTCTATCTAAAATACCTGCTAATTTCATCAAACTACTCTATATTCCTTTCCCTAATATCAAGTCTCTATTTATATATATATAAAATAGATATATAAATGTGTGTGTATATATATATATATATATATATATATATATATATATATATATATACACACAGTAGTAGTTCCGGAGTTTTGGGACTTTACTATAGCGTCAGTACAAGACTACATTTCTGATATACAAACATCTGAAATTTACCACAAAATTTAACAAAAAGTTACAGAAAAATATTTGTACGACAGCACACAGTGCTACCTCGGCAAACGATTTTAATCCATTCCTGAGGCGAGTGTTAAAGGTGAAATTTCATATTGTGAAACATATTTTTCCTCATATCAGATAATCCGTTCCAGCCACACAAAAATAGTACCAATTTCCAACACTATAATCATATTTTTTTCCATATAAATAAGGACATGTAAATGTAATATGTGAAATAAATAAATAATGAAATAAATAGATATTAAACTTTTTGATTCCTTTTGGCGCTGGCAGCTTTAAAAACGAAACTGAAAGTGGCTCCCTGTTCTTCTTGCTACCGCCCTCGCTAACAGTCTTGGGCCCATGCTCCTATGTCTTCACCAAATCCCCCTACGTCTTCACTATGTCCTCCCCCACCCCATTGGCTTTCCAAGTTTTGATCGGCTCGGTCCCTAGTATGCAAAAATGCTTAGCATGACGAAGCAAATTTCTGGCAAAATTTTAGCTCTTAAGATGAAAATTCACGAGGCGGGGCATTCTATGCTATTATAGAATATTACGTTTTAGGCCAAAAAATGGAAGCTGTCGAGATTTGCATGCAAAAAAAGAAGCAGGCCAACAGTCAAAGTCCTCAGAAGAACTGTGCTTAGTAAACTTTTGTAGCTAATTTCCTTTTAAAACGTACAAATTTTACCTCAGACAACAAAAGATTCCTCAAAGCATCGTCACACCAAAAACTAAAACAGTATGATGTATATTATACTAATATAATATTAAAAAAATTATAATATTATTATCATATACATCAATATATAAATATTTTAATACTGATACAAGTTTTTTTTTTTTTTTTGCATAAATGTGTATTTTTTTTGGCTAACTCTCTGTATTAATAAGACTTTTGCCCAGTATGTACTGTATGTACGTACTGCAATATAAACAACTAGGAGCTCGGTGTAAAGCACAGAGTTTATTTTAGCTTCTTTTAGATTTTGAGCCATTTCCCTTGGTAAGGATAAAAAATAAATAAATAAATGAAAAATCATAAAACCCACACATTCCATATAGTTCAGGTCAGCTGCCTCCACAGAGCCGGTTCTGGAAAAATATACTGCCTTTGTGTCAAATAAATATAGAATCAAACATGACTCAACAACAAGGTAGCGTGATGTGTCCTGACATGAAGCGGAGTTTCCACCCGGAAGTTCATTATTTCCCAAAATACCAGCTACAAAAATGTTTCAGCGTTTATTATGGTATTATGGAATTCATTCGTTCTTCCTTAAAGGTCCCATTTTTACTATTTCCTTAACAAGTTAACGCAGATCCCAGAGCTCCCCTAAAGACTGTTTATATTCAAGTTGAAATGCCCACCTCAAACTCATTCCCTCTCACTCCTCATCCTACTGTTGCTTGGTGTTTCAGTATCTATGCAAATGAGCTGCTGATGAGCTCCGCCCCTAGAGAACAACAGAACTGAGCAACAAGCCGGAGGAGAGGCTGTGCTTATATGAGGTCACAATAGGGGAAACTCAGTAATCATAAACCTCAAAAGATAGGTAGGAGGAAACCAGAGTACCCAGAGGAAACACACCAAGCACAGAGAGCATGCAAACCCACGAACTCAGACAGGAGACGCGACTCAAATCCCCAAACCTAGATGTTCAAGGCGGCAGTGCTACTCACAGATACAGTGGCGACATACAGAGATACCACAAGCATGCAAACGCCCCACCTTAAGAATTTTCGCCTTAAGAGCAAAAATTTAGCAAATTTCGCCAAGCGAAGCAAGTTTTTTTTTTTTTTTTTACATTTTATGCAAGATTTAGTGAAGACATGGCACCATGGGACCCAAGAATGCAAAGAAAAGAAGAAAATGGAGCCACTCTCATGGTTAAGTGAGATTTAATGTCTATTTATTTTATATTTGACTTCATTATCTAAATGTTTTGATTGTTTTATATGCAAAAAATATGATTATAGTGTTGGAAATTGGTACTATTGGTAATATTTTTGGGAGGCTGGAACAAATTATCAGCATTTACATGATTCCCTATGAGAAAATGCGTTTCGCAGTACGAAATTTCAATTGAAGACCTCGTCACTGGAACGGATTAAAATCGTATGCAGAGGTAGCGTTGTATTTTCGTATTTTTTTGTGAAGACGTCCTAAAGCCCTAGAGTTTTATAAACCTTCCACAGAAGACCTGATGGCTTGGCAGGGATAATTTGTAGCCCAAAGACGTTTCTGGTTAAATAATACTTTTAGTCAAATCACTTTTTTTAGTCAAAAACTTTCCCCATATACAGTAAGTCCCTGTCCCTGTAAGTTGTTGCCATGGAAACAACATGTTAGAGAAAGAACGGGAATATATACCTGTGACAAATTTAACATACTTCCGTATCTTAGAAACTGTGAGGACTTGTTAACTTTTTCTTTGTAACAGTTAACTGATATTGAGATACCCTTAATAGATGGTGTAGATTAAGACGGGGATGTTTAACTTACTAACCTACCAAACCGCACCATACATAGAGTTTTAATATTTAAATCATTTAAAATGGAAACAAACTTTTTCAGTGTGTGTGTGTGTGTGTGTGTGTGTGTTTGTGTGTCAGTACACACCCCTGTCATTTACCTGGTCATTAGGCGACTCATTTTAAATTACAGTATTTGAGTATTAGTCTTACACACAAATCCATGTAGACGTGCACATAGCCAAGTGCACCATCACACACACACACACGCACACACGCACACACGCACACACGCACACACGCACACACGCACACACGCACACACGCACACACACACACACACACACACACACACACACACACACACACACACACACACACGCACACACACACACACAAAATGGAT
>JAAGKR010007672.1:0-35289 GCA_011419295.1 Clarias macrocephalus | reverse complement strand
AAAAAATTAAAATGCTTATATTTATGTAAGCATTTTAAATATAAATTTATGTAAGCATTTTAAATATAAATATGTAAATATGTAATTTGTACAAAAAAATAATTAAGACAATGTTGTACAGTGGTCTCAAAATAGTCTAAATGTATGGATGGTTCTGGAATATGATTATTCTAACAGATCCAAGGCTATTTTGAACATGGTTAGTCATCTAATGTATGTATTAAGAATGCTCCCTATTTTCCATTAGATGACTCCGCAAAGCTTCTCTATGTTAGGACAGTGGCTTCCAGTTAGAGGACAAAGTTAATCACTAATGGCATGTACTCTGAGACAATTCTGGCAAAGTCATTTTACAGCTTTGGAGGACATTAGGGCAAGAACCACTCACTCACTCACTCACTCACTCACTCACTCACTCACTCACTCACTCACTCACTCACTCACTCACTCACTCACTCACTCACTCACTCACTCACTCACTCACTCACTCACTCACTCACTCACCCACCCACCCACTCACTCACTCACTCACTCACTCACTCACTCACTCACTCATCATCTGTACTGCTTTATCCTGTATACAAGGTCACAGGGGCCTGGATCCTATCCCAGGAGACTTAAGCCTCAAGACGGGATACACCCTTAATGGAGTGCCAATCCATTTCAGGGCACACATACGTACACACTCTCGCACACTCATTCACACACTGCGGGAAATTTGGAAACACCTATCATTCTAATCTGCATGCCTTTGCACGGTGGGAGGAAACCGGAGTGCACACAGAATCGGGAATTGAACCTGGCTGGGAAATTAACCCGGATCCTGGAGGTTCGAGACAACAGTGCTAACCACTAAGCCACCATGCCGCAGTCGGGCATGAACCACTTTAAGAAAAAAAAAAAACATTTTTTTTGAGTTTACTCAGGATTCAAGTATCTTCTATGTGACCATGACTAGTACATAATGAATTTATACACCTCTTTTAAGTGTGTAAAGTATGTTGTTAAATTGAGATGAATTCAAAGTAGAAATAGGTCATGTGCAACTTTTTAAGCCAGTTATACTTCACTCTCAAACACTGGGCCTATGGCACATTCAGCAGAAATAGGGGTGAGGCACCCTGTACTCACCTGGCCTGTATGCTGATTCCAGATCACTATTTTCTCGTCGCACACAGCCTATAAAAGGGTCATGGAACTCCAGACTGGTGAGTAGGTTCTTTCAAAATATGCACTCCTGTGGGTCTCCTGTGCCCAAAGAATTGGGAAAACTTTGCCTAGAAAGAAGCAGCCTGACACGGACCCCCGCCTGCGCCCCACTTCCTCTTCCTCTCAAGCACCTCCTAGTCCATTCCAAGTGCATCGACTGGTCTGCTCGGCACACCGCAACCACAAGGACGCTTCCTGCACTGAACCATGCCAGGTGGACCAGCTCCAGGTGACCCCATAGAGCCACTGAGACTTCAGATAGTTTGTCTGAATGTACATTTCATTGAGAAGATGCTGCTGTTTGCACTTCTGTAAATAAAAACACTGTGTGTTTGTGGAACTTGATCTCCATGTTTCTCTTCACCTTGTCAAACTTATGGCAAATTCTTATGGCTTTAACAGAAATTTGCATGTAAACTGGATGGACAGTATACAATGATCACCAGTATACCACCACATACCATTAAAATATTAACAGTGATTATTAACGATATACCAGTGAACTGGTTACAGGATCGTGTGCACCTGTGTGTAAAAAGGCACGTGAACACCCAGTGCACCAAGGCCTGAGTTGGCCTCCAAATTCCCCAAATCTTATTTTGATTGAACACTCATGAAATGCACCAGAAATGCACAAAAAAATACAATCCATGCAGGCCCCACTCTGCAGCTTTTAACACTTAAAAGATTTACAGCATATCCCAGCAGACGGAGCCGGCAGAAGGAGATTCTACCCAATGCTGGTCATAATGTTTCGTATTGTATTGTTATGACTGATTGGTGCATGTCATATTTACATAACAGGATGCATGTGTAAAAATCAAGTAAAATAGTAAAACTTCCAAAAACATGAACCAAATGCAAGGATAATTATTACCCTTGAACATACTGACATTATATTATATATTATTTTTACATAATATCATTTGCAATTTTCTCAGTGGTTTTATTTTATAGTAACTAATTGAAATCCCTTTTATTTGTGTTTCATCACCTTAAAAAAAATAATTTCTCTATTTTCACTTCTATATCCTTCTAACAAGACTGAGATATAAAATTCAAATCTCATTTAGATCATGTTGCTTACTGCTCTGACATTTTGATATTTGGAATAAAGCAGATTTAGTTATCTCTTCGACAAGTTAAATTAACACTGCCTTATGGCTGTCTATCTACTGCTGATACAAAGTGGCATGAAAACCCAATGAATCCTGACAATGATGGTCAGTTTAAATTGATAGAATACAATTAAATGAAATGCCTGGCAATATAATCCCCTGATTATATGAAAGGGTCAGTAGGAAGTAATTTTCATGTCAATAACTCTGCAATACTAAAGAGTATTGTGTGAGTGATATAAATTTCTCATTATAAGCCATAAAATCGTTAATGCAGCATTTAAATGAGGGGATTAGCTAAAAGAAATTAGTTCATGCACGGCCTGTCTGTATGCCAATGTATATTTGACATGTTGTGACAGGTTAGTGTTTCCTGATGGTAAAGGCTTGTAAAAGTTCACAGTAAATTTCTAAGATTTATGACCTGGAATAACTTGCTGCTGAGCTGGTTTTAATTAAGCTGTAAATATGTCATTTTTAATACTATTAGTAATAGTTAATGTGTATTTAAATACAGTTCTCTCTTTGACTACACTTTTATATACACCTTCTGGTTCTCTAGGCTTTCATAGCTACACCGGAAGAGCCCCTGCTTGTGTTTTTTATCACTACTGGGGAAGAGAATCTGCTTTATTTTTGTGCCAAGGAGTACATACAATGCTACTTTCTGATGTGACATTAGTATCTGATCTTGAAACACTTCTACATTACATGTCTCCTCTTTCACTTTAGCCATGTCTCATCTCATTCTGATATTCAGTTTCTGAGTAGAGGTCCTTCACTGATTGCTGATGTATGTATATATCCTAAAGATTTGCACATGGCAAAAACATCTTATGCACAAGATTACATTTTGTATTGGTGGATACTCTCACTGGAATAGTATTACAGTATGTACAAGGTTGATTATTTAACATCCAACTAACCATTGTGACCCAGAAGTTGATGCCTTTGTATTTTGAGAAAGGATCATTGTCCCAGTGATACCTCATGCTGACTTAGCCAGACAACTTCGCTCTCAAACACTGGGCCTATGGCACATTCAGCAGCTTGTATGTGTGCAAAATAGGGGTGAGGCACCCTGCCACCTAGTCACAGTACCATTAAGCACTATACTGAACATTCCACCAAACAGCACCAATCTGATCAGACCTAGAAAATATGTATAAGCCCACTAAGTGAAAGAGATTAAGTGCAGCAGTCAATCAATTTAAACTGTGTGATTACTTTACACTGTATGAGATGATTCCGTGTCCTCCATGTCAGAGCATATGATAAAGATAATCTTACATTATACTTGTGATTAAAGGAAAGGACTAAATTATGCTGATGGCATTGATTTATGTGGTCTGTAGCACTCCAACTCATAAGAAATAAATAGTTTTATACACTAAGAATATAAAATAAACGTAACCTGTGTATTTCTTTGCTAAGCATTACAGTACATAACCGGGAGCTGAAATTTAATTAGACAATTTTTATTTATTTATTTTTTATTTTTTTTATTAACAATGCCATATTTGTAGCTTGGCCGTGAATGTAGAACATTATCATCCTTTGCTGTCCTCTTATTCTTGGGTTTAGAAGAGTATCATAGCAGTGGTCACACTCAACAGTCATAGATAATAATGAAATAGACATGTTGTGAGAAGTTTATTAGTGGTGCTTGCAAAGCAAAGCACTACTATTATTATCCCACAGGCTTATTGTTATTTTTTTTTTCTTTTTCTGTACAAAGGTTTGGTGCATCACTAGTCCCGTACCATTTGTTATAGACCTATGAAAGAGGTCTCAAATCCTGCTGCTTATTCGGAATGGGGTGCTATGACTTTTGTAAGGGGTTTTAAATTTGCCCTATTCGCATATAATGGTAACTTCCATAGGAATTTTGAAACTGAACATAACTGTGGATCCCATTGTTGTAGAGACAACAGAGGAAGGGCTCATTTAACTCGGGCAACCAGTCGATCTTTCACATTTCTAATGATGCTAATAAGCCATGCCCCCTCGCAACATCATTAGCATGCTGTTAGCAAGATGCTAACATGATTAGCATGGTACTAACATGATGCTAACAATATTAGCATGTTGCTAGCATTACATTAAGATAATTAGCATGTTGCTAACATGATGCTAGCGTAATTAGCATGTTGCTAACATGACTCAAATTGTTTACCATGGCACGCACTGCTTTCTTCAGAGAAATTACCTCTCTAGTTTAATTTGATGATGTTTTTTACACCAATTAACACTGGTCATAATGGTACTGAATCACATGGTCAAAACCATCCTTCATGATATGTGGTCATGTGTTTGGTTGTTTGTACTTATGGTTCAGGTTTACATTGTTATAATCATAACCACTGACAGGAACTGAACAGTGATCACCAGTGTTAAACCAGCTAACTGGTGACAATGTTTTTTAAATTATCTGTCCTAAACAATATGCCTAAGCCTGTGGTCATACCTGTTGCTTGTGCATCTTTTCCTACCACACTTTTCCCTTTCATGAATACCCTATTTGTGAAAAGGTGTTGATGTTCATCCTCTGGACAACTGTAAAGTCAGCTGAATTTACACTATAAATAGTATTTTACTCAAACAATTGCATAGTCATAAACTGTTAGCTATAATCATTGAAGAGCAAAAAATATCACTTAATGTGTACATAATCCAGAATATATTATTTTAAGTTTATTATTATTATTATTATTATTATTATTATTATTATTATTATTATTATTACTACATCACAATTGAATAATAATGGACAAGGAAAAAAAAAACTTTTCCATGATATTCTAGTCTCCCATTTAGACATGAAAGAAAAAAACAAGAAACCAACCACGGACTGCCAACAGCCTGTCAAATGGCAGTTATGAAGCAGCCCGTCAAATAGATTCTCAATGTGACACCAGTTCATGGCAGTTCAGTAAAAAAATTTATTGCTGTCACGAATCCCCCCCCCCCCTTACTTTAAGTATGGCTCCATGTGTTCTATGTTGATTTGTGTCTCGTCTCCACCCTGTCATGTGACTGATGTTTTTCCCTGTTGTTCTCACCTGTTTTCAATAGCCTTTTTTTTATCTCTCTGTCTAATTTCAATTGGAAGTCTTATCTAGGTAAGTTCCTATCAACTTACTGTACACATACCAGAAGACTTTGTCAATGGACAACACACCAATTCAGCATGAAAGACACACTGTATGGTGCTTGTTGGCTCTTTTTTAACTGGCACCTCTTACCATTCCCAAAACTGTCACTCAAATGCTGCCTTCCTTCTCTCATGCTCTGGGAGCTCTCTCAATCTAATAAACTGACAACCCCACTGTCTTTCTATGCCTGAATAGAATTCCATATGGCCTAGCATCTTCTTGATGTTCTTCTGTTACTGTGCTTGATGATAGCATCAACTTTTATTTATCTGACTTATTTTTCAAAATGACCTGCAATACTCACATCCACTTTGATGTATGGTTTACATGGTACTTGCTAGTTGTTATCATCAAAGCAACAAGTTATATTAGCTAGATAGCTATGAAGATGATTTTTTTTTTCTGGTGAAGAACTGATTATTCTTTATCTTATTCATTTATTCTTATCTAATTCTTATTTAATGGAGCCCATAAAGAATTCTAGTTCAAGCTTTTATAAGTAGGGGATACATCTGTATGTCTTGTGCCATAACCAGAAAAATCTAAATCAATCAAAATTTTGCTTTTGAGAACACACATACTCTACACATGCTCTCCACTCATTGCACAGGTCTCTCTTGACAGAAAAACACATATAAATAAGCTTTTATAATGATCTGCAGGTGGAAAAGCATTATGCATTACCTTTCAATTTAACCCGCTTCTCTCCATCTGCAGATGAGGCTTCGCCACGGCCCTGCTGCCATGCAGAGTAACTGCAATTATTCCATACTGTATGTTTATTACCATTTTGGAATCAGCTGCTTTAAACTTGTAATTAACTTGAGCCAGTGGAACCAATTTCATCATAAAGTGTCTGAGTGAATTTCTGGACTCGTTAAATGTGAACAGAATTATAAGAGGTGTTTTGGATTTCCTGGAGTCATATGGTAAAATCATGTAGTCCCATGAAACATTTGAGCATTACTCTGGCTGCAGAAGCCTATGATGTGATATTTTTAGGTGAAGCAATGTGCCTAGGATCATAATGCACAAGGCAAGTCTGACATGATAACACTCTTTAGTTAAGTGACATCAAAAGCTAAAATTTCCAGGGTCACATAATTGTCGGCACTCTGACTCATTAATGGTGTGATTCATACAGGGTCAAGTGTGAACATAGACTGACCAATGTGGCACCCGCTGGCTCTGTGTGATTAAATAACTACCACCAACTTTCTAGTGCTAAGTTTGGAAATGTCTTTCCCTATTAGATGTGATTGCACCAAGGAATGTAGATTAAAATCTAATATTTTCAACTCCAGCTAAGTGGCTGGTATATTTGGGTTATTTTAACTGCAGTGGCAGGCACAAGGCATCTTTTTTTTTTTGCTCTGAATGCCCCACACAGTTGCTTAAGAGCTGCTCTGACTTAATGTGTTTTCACCTGGAATGACCCTTTGAGAAATCCCTTGCTCTTAATAATACTGTTGACAGCTCATCCTTTTTGTTCCTAAAATTACATGCCACTGATAAGTGTGCATCAATATTCATGACTGTTCACATGCCATATGTGAGGAAAAAAAAAGAAAAGAAAAGAAAAAAAAAACTTTTTATGAACTCACATTATAGTCTATTCAGACTTGTAAATCTGGATAGGGGTATCCAAATAAAGCCTAATTAAAGAGGTGCATAATCCTTTAGTAGTCTATTCAAAACAAAGGTTCAGAATCATTATATATGTGATGCATGCTTGTCTTTGGTTTTAGTAATGCATGCCGCCCAATCCAATTACTGCAACAAATTGAGAGGTTTATACAATTTAATATGATCACAGTGCTTGAAAGAGGGAAGAGCAGCTGTCTGTCAAAACTCACATTCAAAACCAGTCACAGAAGCACTTTTAGCAAGAATAAAACTCTGATAGAGTGTTACAGTATATTATCTAAAACAACACATTAGTATTTGCTTCTGTTGTTCTGAAGCACTACAAGGTCTTACATTTACACATTTGGCAGATGCCCTTATCCAGAGTAACCTACATTTTTACCTCCAGTTATACAACTAATAACATGGTTATTAGTTAAGGGCCTTGATCAAGGGGCCAACAGGGACAACATGGTTGTTATGGGATTTGACCATTGTCCAGTGTCTTAACCACTGGGCTACCCCCGACCTGATTGTTGTTTTGTTTTGTTTTGTTTATGACCTAACAATGCTAACTAGCTTCTATCACAAGACTGAACCCGAAGGGTTTCACTTGATGGACAATGGATTTTAATTTACACCTACATAACACACTAGCATTCAATTTAACAGAACAGACTCAACCCTGGAATTCCAGATGTTAGCTGATATTCTAAAGAGAAATGAGTGGAATTATACATTTTTCTATTGCGATATTACTTTTATCAAACAGTTCTACACATATCATCAACAGATTACGATTGACTCCACCAAAACCTATTATTTCACACTCCTGCTACTGTATATCCCAGTCTAGGGATAGGCAATACAGTAAAATAATGGATTGGGGTCCTATTTTAAACTGTACGGAAATGGTGTTATGTAGCAGAAGGAACTGGAAAAAAAAGTTAGCTTATGAAATAGTGAGATTTGTAACAGTAATTTTTCTGTATTTATAAACTTGTTTATCTACAAAACAAAACACAAACAAAAAATACAGCTACCTTCCCTGACACTCTCAACCAAAACCAGTAAAGAAATTCCTTCTTCCACTATCGGGGGGTGCACAAATATACAGTGTTTGCTATTTACAATGGGAGTTTAAGTTAAGTGAAATTATCCTCCCCGCAGCAGAGGTGACTCTTGGTCTTTCTTTCCTGGGGCGGTCCGCATGTGAGCCAGTTTCTTTGTAGCGCTTGATGGTTTTTGTGACGGCACTTGGGGACACTCAAAGTTTTCCCAATTTTTTGGACTGACTGACCTTCATTTCTTAAAGCAATGATGGCCACTCGTTTTTCTATACTTAGCTGCTTTTTTCTTGCCATAGTACAAATTCAACCTCTTTGAATGAGAAGGTGTGTCAAAACCTTTGGCCATGTAAATTGTACCCAATAGGAAAATTCATCTTGAGCCAATGAAATGAAATCATTTTCATTTTAACTATCTTGTAGCTTTAGCTTGCTAAACTAGCTAACTACAAATATTTAAATTCATAAATGTTATTCTCAAATTAATATTAGTATGTTTGACCAAAGGACAAACCAAAGGATAAACAAAAAAGTTTGTTTCATTGAGTTTATTCAATAACATTGTTACAATGTTTTACAATGAACATTTTTAGTGTTGAACATTTTTCCAACAATGTTTATCAACATTCTGTCTTTACTTTTCAAAATAATAGTTATCTTAACTTATTACAATAAGTACAAATTTTAATACTATTAAAGTAATAATACAAGTATAAAGTAAAATAAAAGCATGCAGCCTTTAAATTAAAGGATTTACAAAAAATGAACAGCCTTCTTTAACAGTTTGTTAGCATCAAGTTCCATGAAAATCTTTTTTAAAAATTCAAAAGCATCTCTCAGATCCTGGGGATAAATTAGACCAACCATCATTGAATATGCATTAGCTACATTGTCCAAGTTGAAGTACTTAGATGCCTTCAATGATGACACCAACATCTTTATACAGTATGGGTCTGCAACATCTGCCCCATCATGTTTGATCGCTTAGATTCCGAGAGTAGTGTTGCAAACGTCCTAAAAATGGCAAGTACAAAACAAAACAGTTACCAACAGATCAAGGGTAAAAATAGAAACTGGTTTTAGAGAAAAATACAAAAATTTTCTTTAAAAAAAAATTTAATAGCTTACTGTGTACTCTTTCACTAGGTTTGAAGGATCTTCATTTAGGTAGACCACTACAGCTTTCAGGATGCATTCACACTTTTTTTCAATGGTGATGCTCTAATCAAAATGAAATGAGAATTAGTACTTTTTACTGTACATATTACATTTATGTAGTATTACACATATTATTCCACTGCTGTATTTTACAAAAGTCGAGTGTTTCCATTAATAGTCTCAAAACAGAAGCACTGCATGGGCTATACATATACTGTTTAAGCGACACAGAAAGTCATTCTTTTCTCGATCTTGTGTTTTTAAAACTCCCCTACATAAAATGTACATTTGGGCCAATTTGTCCAGCTATTTCTGTTGTTAAAATGACGGTCAATGGCGAGTTCTTTTTCTGAAGCTTCAAAAGAAAAAAAAAATCATCATGATAATCGGGGCTTTAGAACAGAAACTCATTTTTAACTTTTATTTTTGTGTCCAAAGAATTGAAAATAACAAAATATTCAAATTTAGATTAAATATTCTTTAGACCTACAGTATTATGAATTATTAGAAATGATGAAGAATTTAGGGAGCACACCTGACCCATAACTGATGTCTGTGTTCTTCTGGGTGGCTGCTCCTCCTTTCTTTTTTTGAAAATTTTGAGGAGCTGGGAGGAGAAATTATCAAACTGACCCATGGATTTGGACACCAAAGGAATTGTTGTAATCCTGCTGAATACCACAGATATCTGATACAATTAAAAAAAGAGAGAGAGAGAGAGAGAGAGAGAGAGAGAGAGAGAGAGAGAGAAAGCAGCGTGCTGTGATACATTTTGACAGGACATCATTTCCGTTACAAGCACTTACAGATAACATACACATTTACTCTAAATAGACAAATGATAGTTTAGACTTATAACAACCTCCAAGTAATTAATCAGCTGACATGGCATTAAAAACATACCTCTCGCTCAGTAAAGAGTGCAGGCCATCTGTTCTTGAATTCAGCAATGAAAGGTGAATCCTCACTTATAGGAGGATTACCACTCTATAGGTTATGTTTCAAAACTCTGTAAGGGAGAAAAAGAATGTGAGTCACCAACGAATAATAATATGAAAATATGAAAAACTGCAAACTACTAAACTTAAAAGTTAAAATGTGTTAGATGACCAAAAAAAAAAAAAAAAAAAAAAAAAAAACAAGCTTACATTAAATAGCTAGATGTCATCTTAAATAAATGTCAAATATGCTTATTGCCATGTGTTTTTGAATTACAGTAGATATTAAATAACCATGTTCCAACACCACCTTTTAAGATTAATTATTTTAAGTTATTAAAACTGGCATTAGAACATGAACAGTAAACTGCTGTATTTGCACACAACAATCGGTTAAAATGAAGAAACAATTCCTTACTAGCAATTTAATGTCATATGCAACTTTAATTTGGGTGATGTAATATATAACAAAGTTCAACAAGTATAAAATATCACACAAATGCAAAAAACTAAAATGCGTCTACAGTAATGTTAAAGTAGACATAAATAATATGGCAAATTCATGACAATACTATACACAACATAGTATTACATGTGAGTAATGATTCAAATGTTGTCAAAGCCTCAATATAAATGCATAAAAACGTTCAAATCTCACCTGTTTGTCCAAACATGTCCTCATTTCTCTGTTGTTGATTCTCAAAAATGGTGCCGATCTAAATGAGCTGAAGAGCGACCGTTGTGGTTTGTTCCGTTCTGTGGTGTTTTCCAAATGTGCATGTGCAGATTTTTTTATTTTAATATTTTTGCCTTATTTATTTATTTATTTATTTATTTATTTGAGTGTACAGAGGCAGGCCAACGTTAGATACCATATATATTATCACATATAAAAATATGTACTGGTGAAAAACACAAATATCTGAGGGAAAAAGGTGTTGACCTCCCTCTGTCAAAATGGAAAAAAGTGCAGGGGGTAACGCCCGCAGACAGAGTCAATTAACTTTGCACATGTGTAGTTTGATGCGTCTTGCTCTTCTGTTTCTTTAGCGTTTCATGACAGCTGGCGTCTCGCTACTGCCACCCGCTGCATATATGAAATGTTGACTTTACATGAATGGTTTGGGATTAGACAACGTATTAGGACTTTGTACAGTCTAATTGAGACATAATTACGCGAACCGTAATCGAAAGAACCATTTTAAGTCAACAAATACAATTATTATGAGTATACTGAAAATAGTTATACTGTATTATGTAAAGTGCACAACCTGCCTTGTTCATTGTTTTGAGTGTATACTGAATGATGATGTAGCGGAAGCGGCCGTGTGAAAGGTAAGGTAGATGCCGATATAGCGACAGTCAGAACACCTGGAGTAGAGGCTGGAGCGGCGCGCGACCAGGACACAATACACACATGTGTGTGCAACAAAGCACAGCAACACGTATATACAAAACACATACAGTGACCAACATCTTGCGGGTCGTAACGCTCCACCCCATACAAGCATTAAAACGTCACAGTGCAGTTACATAAAAATATAAACAATTTTGGAATGCTCTCCGACTAATCAAATTAGTGGGCTGGAATAATAAAGCCTAATATATAATGATGGACCGATGTTTGTTATATGATGCTGAAGCAACAAGAATATAGAATAATATTAGAAGCTTTGTTGGTTACTTATAGAGCACTTATACATTTATTTACACTTTGGCAACCAAACATGTTAGACACTATAAACACCTCTATGTTCTTATTTTTCAGTAAGTGTTTCATGATACTTATGGTTATCAAGGCTCTGAAACTTATGGTGGATTATGAACACTGGACTGACAGAAATGCTCCCTGGATGGGGCAGGGGTAGCTGACAGTGGCCTACTGATGGGAAGGTCCCAGGTTCAAATGCCAGCACCATCAAGTTGCTCAGCTGTCACTCTGATGTGCCAAATGCCATAAACGCAATGTAATGTGATGGACCCAATCAACTGGGATCCCAAATGCTGTAAGGAGATATCTGTGCAAAAGGAAAAAAAAAACAGATAGTGTAATAGGAGTTTTCTGTGTAAAAACACATTTGTGAAGATTCTCAGTCATCCAGGTTATGTTATCTGGAAGCTGAGTTATGTCAACTGGACTTCTTCCTAGTTCAGTAGAAATGTTTCACTACTCATTCAAGTAGCTTCTTAAGTCTAAGGTAAATTGGAAAGTTTTTTGTCTTTAAGTTGTTAGAGAGTAGGGTTGGGGGGAGCTGTTGGGAAGACATGGGCAAAGGACACACATTTGAGGATGAGGATATACACATTTTGGACAGAGAGGATAGATGGTTCAAGAAAGGGGTGAAAGAGGCCATTTATGTGGCGTTGTAAAATCCTTCTCTTGAGGTGGAGGTATGCGACACAACCTGTCTCCTAATTTTCCTGCTGCCCCTTCATATGTCCCAAGGACAATTTGGACCAAGAAAGCCACACTTAAAACTCCCCTTACTTCTTCTGGTCGTTACACCTTAACGACTCTCTCTAATCTCTCTCTATCGTTTTCCCCACCTCCTATTCTCATGTTCCCCATTGTTCTTGTTACAAGTCTTTTCAGATAGGGTAGGTTCCTTTGACCTGGAAAAAACTTAAATACAAGGAACTTTCCAACTTCAATCTTAGACTGAAGAAGCTACCAGGAAGAAGTCCAGTTGACGTGACTCAATTTCTGTAGAAGAACAAGTTTAATATCTGAAATTTGACATATTATTAGAATTCGAATAAGAGCAGGACCTGCAGGAATGGTCAGTCTAAGATCATGTTATTATTATTTTACATGTATACCTGATAGCTTGGAAAAGCTGTGGTTAACATAGAAATGCCCATGGGAACCAAAGTAAAGGGGCTACTGCAGGTAATGAGCGATCTGCAAGTCCAAGCACACAGATTAGGAAGGGACATGGTGTCTGCAGTGCAAAACCCACCAACAAAACAAAAACACAAGCACAAAAACTTAGAACACTCAACAACAGCAAATCAAAAATCATACTTCAATGCAATCCAGTTCAGTTTTATTTGTATATTGTCATTGTCGCAATGGAGCTTTACACAATAAAAAGAAATGATGGAAGTTTGTATGCAATGTGAATGTGTATTAATCAAAAAAATTTGAATTGTCCCTGATGAGAAAGGAGAGGGCAACAGTGGCAAGGAAATACTCCCTAAGACGGCAACAGGAAGAAACCTTGAGAGGAACCGGACTCAACAGGGAACCCATCCTCATTTGGGTAATAACGGATAGCAGGTCATATTGTGCAGTTTTTCTGCAGTCATACTGTGTGTTAGGCAGCTGGAAGTTCAATACTGATGTGAACGCAGATTTCTGACTGCCTATATTGACTAGAACTAATCAGCTGATTGACTGTCCACGTGATAGTCATATGCTGTGTTCAATCAGCAAAAGTGTGATGTTCAATAAGAAGCATATAAGCTTTATTGCAACATATATGCTCTAACGCAAAATTAATTCGCGTTAGAGCTTATGAATTTGCTGCTGCTTTCATAAAGTAGTTTGTGCTGGTATTTCAAATCAGCACAAATTTGTTTCATACTTTCATTAAGCATTTAAAAGTTTTAAAAACTATATACATGAAATCTGAGCATTCAAAATCTGGGCAACTTTTATGGATGACTGCGATTTAATCAACTTGCACTGCAATTTTTGGTCTCCAGGAAATGCTTTCATACAAAATGGTAATATAATCTTATTTAATTACAGTATTTAATTAACACAAAATTCCATACAGCATAAAACAACTAAATAATTAAATATGAATAGACAATAAAGAAACACATTTTAAATCTTTTTAAATCTCTGCAGTTGTTTACAATGTATATTTAAATAATATATTTACCTATTTAATAGTTTTATTTTATTTCATGATAATAATATCACAATCTTTTCACATTTTATTTAACTTACATTTTGTTGATCTACCTTCGTAATACAACATGGATATTTTACAACAGGTTTCCATAGCAGTCGCATGTAACCGATAAATATTTTTAACTGGTACTATTGCACAAATAAATAAATAAATAAATAAATAAATAAATACTACTACTACTACTACTACTACTACTACTACTACTACTAATAATAATAATAATAATTAGGAAAGTTCCAGTTACTGTATGTCTCTTCACTATATTTGCTTCCTGGTTTCTATTTTTTGTCCTATCGTTAACAGAACTTATGTCTGTTTATGGTTTAACTGTGATAAACTGAAATCATATCATGTCACCTCTAGTATCATTTCTAAGCCATACATTATTTTTGACTATAGTATTATGGTACATACAGCTCAGTATACACAATACCTACAATGCCATGATTCAAGAGGGCAAACCCTTCCTTTTGTCGCAACACGGAATACAAAATAGGCCATGACAATGAAAGGTTTGCAAACAGAGGCATACATTAGCACAACATAAAGGAATTTAATTTCCAGAGGCTAGTCAACATGCTGTTTTTTCTCTCTGTCCTCATACACTTCTTAATTAAAAAGCAGTGAGCTGGAGAGCAGCCGTGGGGAGTAGACTCCTACCTTTCATCATCCCTGGTAGAAAACTCACCAAGAACTTATGACTCGACTAACAAGGCTGTGAAAAGCTTTTCTTTGTCTGTCTAGACTTACTCTTCAAACTCCAGGGAAAAGTTATTTAGAATTCAACTGTAAATGTAAAACAATGTACGACCCTCCCGGCCAGTGAGCTTGTTCCCTATCACCCAAGGTAAACTTCACCCAAGTTTTTAATTGCAAAAATTCTCTTTTCCCAGTGTTTTATTTCTGAAAGCTCTTGCCAGTGTGTGAATAATAATAATAATAATAATAATAATAATAATAATAATAATAATAATAATAAAAAACAGATATTAATAGTCTTAATAATACATTTTGTTCAGAAGTCCAAACTTTTTAGTTTCTGGTAATGTGAAAGACCTTGAAACAATAACATTCCTTCTTCTCTAAGGACATTTCCATTTCCACTGACTACACTAAACCTCTAATAGGCATTCAAGACTTTTGCAAACCAACAAAACAAGGTTACTAGCACCAGCAGAGCGATCAGCTCCCCTCCTAATACACACCACTGCACTGGGAGAAGCTATTTCCTCAACACACACCACTGCTTACATAGCTCTGTGCCTCATACCTTCCAAGACAATTTCATGCAGGCCCCATGGCCCTTGCCATGGCCTCTACCGGGACTGGATTGTCCAACTCACTTGGTCAGATTTTTAATATGCAAGCTGGGATGTGTGGAAGGCTGTGGCTAAAATTGGTGCTGCAGGTAATGAAAGAGCTGCAAGCTCAATCTCACATGTCAGGAAGGGTTAGTTTGAAACTGATTTCGCAAAGTTTCCTACTTTGTTTATTAAAAGAAATTAAGAGAAATGTTATGTTTCCTGATTTATTGAACGGAAGGTACTGATATTATTATTTATTCTTTTGTCTTCCTGATGGTTTATACCAGATCTGTTGTACACTCCTCAGTATGAGCTCAATTTTTTTTTTTCCAAAGCTAAAAAAAAACAAAAGAAAAAAAATCAGTATTTTATGCAAATGCTGCCTTTGGTTCCAGGTAGTCCATAGTTTGCAGTTCATTCATTGATTATTAGTTTATTCTCTGGCTTACGCAGGGACTCTGCTGAAAATCTCAAGCCAAGCCGGTTTAGCCAATTTTACACTGTGTGTGAGCAAATGGATGTCGATAAAATGCCTACAGGTGGCACAATAGTGTCTTTTTGTGTTGTGTTAAGGCTGTAAATATTCGGACCTGCATATGCACATACATATACACTCACACACAACCACAGAAATACACTGGGCACCAGTAGACAAATTATTCATAAAATTGTCCTGTTTACAGTTAATTAAAATTGATGCCTGTTTGTGCAATGCTCACATCACTTCTTGGACACAGGACAAGATAATTTTACAAAGGTAAGAATTAGAGACAGAGGTGGACACAAGTTCAAATCTTAGGCAAATTTAGACCATTTTGGGGGGTGCTAAAGTGCACTACCCTGAATTTGATCTTAGCCCCCCTAAAGACAACAACAACAACAACAACAATAATAATAATAATAATAATAATAATAAATCTTTTTTTTTCTAAAATAATTTTTAGCATTTTATTGTAACAGTTCAATCTGTTTAAAGATGTGACAAACAAACAATTACAGGTTGAGCTAATGCTTTAATTTCATGTTGACATTATACAGTAGATAACATAATGTTACTTTAATGCCATTGTAGAAAAGAAGTAGTTATTGAATGGCTTAGCATAGAGCTGTTGAGTTTTTTTTTTTTTTTTTTTTTTTTTTACCATTCTGATTCAGGTGGCTTATGTATAGGTGACATAATTTGCACTCACTCATCATCTATACCGCTTAATCCTGTATTCAGGGTCACGGGGGGCCTGGAGCCTATCCCAGGGGACATAGGGCACATGGCAGGGTACACCCTGGACAGGGTGCCAATCCATTGCAGGGCACAGACACACACACATACACTCACTCATTCACACACTACGGGCAATTTGGGAACGCCAATTAGCCTAACCTACATGTTTTTGGAATGTGGGAGGAAACCCACCAAGCACGGGGAGAACATGCAGATTTGGCTAATTGTTTTTCCCAAAATGCCTGTAGTGTGTATGTGTGTGCCCTGCAATTGAGGGTGTACCCTCCGCCTTGTACCCAAGGTCTCCTGGGATAGGTTCCAGGCCCCCTGAAATCCTGTATACAGGATAAAGTGGTATAGACGATGAGGGAGTAAGCGAGTGCTTTATATCTTAACTTGTGTCATGGCTACATTATAAGGTGGCTGTCTGGTTTTCAAGCTTTTGTTATTCTGACGACAGTGATAGAGCAGTTACATCTCATCAAATCCTGGTACCCAAAAGGCAAGAATGTCTCATCATTAAGCTAGAAATGACAAATATAGATGGATATGTTTTTATTATTATGATTTTTTTTTTTTTACTTCACTGTATTGCCCACGACAATCCAATATCCAGCAGAAAAATGTTACGAATCAATTTGGACAAATTGCATGAATCAGTTAATACCATTTATTAATAATCTATTTGGTTGTTAGAGAGAGAAAACAAAATGGAGACAGCAAAAAGCGAGAAAGAGAGCAAGACGAATGTGATGTGAAGATGACATAGTTATATGTCTAATGCTTAGCATATTATTCATTCATTCATTCATTCATTCATTCATTCATTTCAGGGTGGGCCATGGGTCAAATGGTCAGCTTTGCAGGTATCTCGATCTCAGTCCGCTGTTTCATCACTGGTCCCGATTCTCCTTGCAATTCTTTTACTGTTATCAGGCTCGAACCCCTGATCCCCTAATCAGCCACCCGTAACCACTCCAGCCTCATATTCTAGTTTTAATTATTTTTTTTTATAAATAAATTAATTAAAGAAATGTGAAATGAAACTCACATTGGTGGTCCATGTATTTAAACGTATTAACAGGAATTAATATCAAGGCATTGTTTGTTACATTCTCAATATGGGCTAAGCCTACTAATGGCCTAATCCTAGAAATCACCCTTGGTGCACATCTAATTTAACAGATGCTATGAAACAAAAACACAACAATATCAGGAACTGTGACTTTTGCTCTAACTACCCAAGCACCAGCACACCAACACCACAATTAATGTAAAAGTGAGACAAAGACACTGTGCAAGCCAGGAGCTCAGAAACGAGAACACAATATCAGGTGCATGTGATTTGTAGGAGGTGATGGGGTTGTAATCCAGCGCCTTCCTTTCACTTTCCTAACATAATTGTCATGAAGTGATAAAGAATGTGACCTTTTAAAATAATCTGAAAATGATTAAATCAATAATGTAAATTAAATCCAAACAACAAAACACAGGAATATTAGGTCTTTAGGAAGAGATCAACAGTTTTGTAAAATAAAATGTGCGCTGTATTTATTTGAAGTTTGTAAATTTATTTCTAGTAATTTCTAACAGCATTATATATAGAGTAAATGTTCTCTGTGTCGAACTAACACCAGCAGTCTTAATATTCAAACTGAAACAAATGAACATTGGAAGGATTCATTCAATAGGAGATTATGCATGGTAGATTGTTAGAGTATCCATGTAATGTACATTATTTAAACTATGATACTTAAGTATCTTAAGTACTTAAGTAAATACATTGTTTAAAAAAACCTAGAGATAATTACAAATATATATATATATATATATATATATATATATATATATATATATATAGAGAGAGAGAGAGAGAGAGAGAGAGAGAGAGAGAGAGAGAGAGTATATGAACGTAACGTTCAGATACTGAACCTCACATAAAAAAAAATGCATCTTATGTGTAGAGGGCTGCCTGTGTAAAGAAAAAAAAAATGTCCAGACCAGCGTTTTGTTGTGCATACACATTACACATAAGGCCAAGGTCACAAGGTTGTGAGTACTCACAAAGGAGCCCAGAATATTCCACTAGTTCAGAAGGTACTCCTCTACTTAGAGTGATGATTATGTAAACATTTGCTTTCATGCAATATTCTCAGGTTTGTTTTAATATTCATAGGTATAAATTTCTTTCCGTGGCACGGTAGTGTTGTGATTAGCACTGTGGCCTCAAATCTCTAGGGTGAAGGGTTTGATTCATGCCTTGTGTTTGTGCATGGAGTTTGTGCGGTACTCTGGTTTCCTCCCACAGTCCAAGAACATGCAGCGTAGGCTAACAGCATTTCTAAATTGCGTGTAAGTGTGAGTGTGTGTGTTTGTTTGTGTGCCGTGCAATGGATTGGCATCCCATCCAGGGTGTGCCCCGCCTCTTGCCCCCAGTTCCAAAGTATAGGCTACAGGCCTCCCAAGACCCTGTAGATACAAGGGTATAAAGACTGAGTGAGAAAGCTTTTCTTTAGTGTTTATATACAGTATATTACATAACACACATGGCTATGATTGTCTAGTGTCACTGTGATTGAAAATGGAAAGAGAGAGTGTTTGCCACCTCATGCACATTGTTGCATCGTTGAAATTCAAACACGTATTCTCTCGATAATGGGGCATTTTGGTGGGGGTGAATACTTTTGCAAGGTACAATAAATAAAGAAACACATAGTATGCATAAATTGTATTAATAATTGTAGCATGATGGCTGAATGATAAATTATACAAACGTTTACTCATGCAGCTAAAATAAATGTGATGTTATGCAACCCAGTGCTAGTGTCTATTCATTATGTTTTATTTATGGCACTGTGTTTATTCAATGTGTGGATAATTCTTTCATTATTTTAATTATACTTTATGTGAATGTTTTGTGTCTTGATCAAATTATTTGTCCCTTTAACAATTGTATCTGATTAAACATAGTTCAGCTCAGCTAGGAGGATGTCAATTTCTTAAAAACTAAAAAAAAAAAAAAAAAACATAAAGAAAGCACTTTAAAATAATCAAAGCACAGAAAATTAAACTGATCTAAGTAAATCACTTTAATATCTAACAATCTTTACTTATTTGATTGGAGAATTAATCCAATTTTTCAGGCAATATATATTCTATCTCATTTTTTAATCAGAGTTATTACAATTTGTAATGGGTGGAAAAGTGATTTAGCAACAGAAATCAGATTGCCTTACTGTATTTAGCTGTTACTACCTGAAGCATGAATCTTATGGATGCTGCTGAGGTATAGCACAGTCCTCAGATAAAAGTAATTCAGCAATATGCATTATGGGGCAAGGAGAGAGACCATGATATTGAGCTAGCACTTTAGTTTATATCATAAGCCCTTGGTCACCATAACATAATATTGAATAGACCTTTACAATGCAATCACTAAAATAAAGATAGTATGGATCCATCAAGACAACTAAACTGCATCAAATCCATCACAATGACAATGGCAGATATGGACCTCTATGATTGTATGCTGGTTGAAGTACTCTTCTGTTCTGAAGCAATTGTGCATCATAAAAATTCTCTCTTATCATCTGTAACATAGTGGACATAAATAAGTATAGTAATAGTTTATGGATTCTATTGGTAAACCCTTAACTCTTAAGCAGCATGGATTTCTGCTGAAAATCCAACAGTGGTCAATGACTGATTTAACGCCTACTCCTTATATGGAAGTCAGTGGTTATCAAGTGTGTATCAGTGGGAGACGCTTCAGACGTGCATTGTGCATTTGTGTGTTGAAGGAAATCACATTACTTTGACCCTTATTTTTTTTTCTTAGTCATGCTTACGCATAGTTTTAACATAGGTTAAAATTAAAATCAACTTTACTTCCTTATATTTGCCCAGGTTATGCCGGAAAAAAAAGGATAGGACACTGTCTAGTATATTCTTATACTACAGTATAAATATATACTACTGTATACAGGCTTATAGTATATACATCAGGAAGCCTGTATTTATTCATTAGTTCATGGTGACGCAACAACCACCTGCTAATGCACTGGGTTTTATGGGTTAACGGTTTGTTGCAAATTCATTATCTAAATGCTAAAAAAAAACATATGCACATTGTATAAATGATAAAGCATATAATTGAAAATAAAATTAAACATGCAATTTTTTTTTACAGGTTATTTACTTATAATTGAATGTAAAGAAACACACATTGTAGTAAAGCATGCTCATTTAACAGCTACATGAACTGACATTTATAAAGAAAAACATTGCATCTCTATTTGAGTTTTTGGAGCAGCACCCATAGATATAAAGCAAACAAATTTGATATTCATATAATGACTCCTGTAAAATGATATGTTGTCAGTACATTAGGTAGCAAGCATTACATAAGTAATGATGTGTGAAGTGTTTGTAGTGTAGTCACATAACATGCAGGATATTTTACATTTCTCCTTAGTGAGTAGTATGCTAGATATACGACATGTGAATTTAAAAAAAATTCTCCTGCTGTTAGATTTTAGTCAGATAGATTGATTTGTGCCTTATAATAAGGGTGTGCCTTATAATTGGACTATTAAGTTAGATGAAAAGCCTTTAATGTGCATTTGGTATATTAAACATAAAAAAATATATATATAATAAATGGTAATCACGCCTCCAAAGCAAGCTGTCTGAACTTTTTCCTAGCATTAACTCTGTTTGTGCACAATGACCTTGACTTGCTGTAGACTAATAATTAGTCATTGTCATTAATTTTAACCACGTGTTCAGGTATTCAAAGTCACCAATGACTCTCTAGAAACATTCAACCAAAGCACCTTTGACGTCATCCGCAAAGCATTTGTTGTGGTGCATTCATATACGGAGTGGTATTTGTCTCAGCCTCTTGCTGCAGAACTTTTGTCTCAGCTTGGGCCCAAATTCAGCTGGCAGGTTTCCAGTTCACTGTATTGAATGCTATCTAGCTCTGAAGGTGAGATTTCACGTTCACTGAGCCACAGAAAGCTTTTCATAAGTGCAGCACATCACTGTGACTACATTAATGGGCAGTCATTCTGATTAGATGGTTTTTGTGTAAGAGAGAAAAGGACACAGGATGAAAGAAGCAATCATGAATACATTAGAATGTAATATATTGTAAACCTATACTTGAAGCACAAATGCATCTGCCTTCTCATTTCAATCAGAGAGAGAGGTACACGAACACGGCAATTAACCCAATCCCTAAACAAAGCTCAGAGGCTATTTGGGATTAGTTCAGGGGGAAAAAAAGTTCTAACAGGTTTCCCTTTGATTAAAATGACTCATGTAGGGTTCAATCAATTAAACTAAATGTGCCTGTAATTGTGCTTAGTAATTAGCAAAGATTTGTGGTTTTTCTATTTAACAGCAGCAAAACCGATAAAAAAAAAGTGATCCTATTTTATAGTCTAGTGAAAATTAGACATAATCTGTAGAGTAACTGCAAAATCAATGAGCATCAGACTTTTTCTTTTTCAGTAATGAGCTAATGCCTGCAACATTATAGTGTATAATTAAAATGAGGTCATTATTAAAGGCCAAACTGGACAGTTATGGAACCTATTCACTCCGGGCAATATGTCCAAATGCATTAATTCTATATATATATAAAAAAAAAAATAAATAAATAAAAATAAATAAATAAAAATAAAAAAAAATCACACGCTTTTGCTACATGAATTAAACCTGAAGTGTAGTCTTGAGAGTTCCTGTATTAGAAATTCCAGGAAAAGAATTACAGTACTCAGGGTTTGGTTATAAAAATAGGAAAACCTTAACACCATGGGGGGGGCACATGGAACAACCATGACTAGGGCAGGCCATCCATCAAAAGCCAATGCCTAGGCATGTAAGGGATTAGTCACAGAAAGGATTCACAGCCTACTCTCAGAAAAATGCCACTACCACCATCACACTTAACTGACAGGATAGTGTTCACAGAGTGCTGAGCATTGCTGAGAATCTGCCAAACATTCTGCTTTATTACATCATCCAAATGTAATGTTTTGTTCAGATCATTCAGCTATATGTACTGTACACACAAGAATAAAATTAAACACACCCCCACACATATATAGAGCTTTGGTACTGAGCATTATTCTCTGTTAAATGCATGTGTTGGGAGACTGCAGGGGGGACATTAGAAGATACGCTGACATTATCAAAGGTCATGTCAAATCAATAAGTATGCTGACAAAGTTCAGTCTGCTCCCTGGAACTTCATCAGGACGCAGTGTTCTTCCAGATGGTGTGTGTGTGTGTCCATCACCTCACTTTCTCAATAGAGCAACAATCATATCTGGCAGCTGACTTCTTAAAATGCACATTTTTAACCAGTGTCAGCCAGAAAAATATGTACAGTATAACTCATATGGGATTATATTTACCATTTCTTTTAGCCTTTTAGAGACAGTGTTTTCAGTCAAGAAACATGACATGATACAGGTAAGAAACTTTTGATACAGAAATTGTTTACCCCTAACTCAGATACCGAGCAATAACTAAGCAACACAAAGGCGTGTTATGGGTGAATTCGTGAAACCTGTTGTGAAGCAGAGATCCTGGTCTGAAGTTGATTATATGGAGATTACCCAAACTTTGAAGAGTGTGTGTGCATGCGTGTCCCATCTTAGATCATTATCAGATAATGAAGTGCGGCAGAAAGACTATACCTCCCCTTGGATTCATACGGATTACATAAACTGAGAATAGTTGTTTTTGATTTTACTTGCTTTATATAAACGGTGACACTTTAATCTTTCTATAGATATATTTCTCATGTGTCAAATATTCGCAGCATTTCAGTTTGTTTTAGCGAGGCATTTCAAAAAGATATTCCCTGAGACTGAATCGACTGAAGGCGCACCCTGATTATTTTCTTTATTTTACAAAAGCACAATTTTTTTGTTGATATTGTGAGGGTAAATAAAGAGTAGATCCTTTACAGATTCGAATGATGTAATACACTTTTGTGCATGAACATGGCAAGGCATTTAAAAGTTCTTTTCACTGTTACCAGAAAAAGAATTTGTACAGCCAACACCAGAGGGTGAAGCACATGCCCTAATGTGATTTATTTAATTTTGTTTGTTTTTCATAATAAACCCCTACTCACCTTGGACACTCTTGTGCCTTATGCCATCAACCCTTTGTTGACACTTAACATAGGGATTATCTTCACCCTGGACACTTTTGCATTCTTTGCCATTAACCCTTTCTGGTACAGAGATTCTCTTCATCCTGAACATTGTTGCCCTCATTGTCACTAGGTTCTCTTTAAATTGCAACACACACACACACACACACACACCTTTTTTCTGCTTGATGCCAGATCACAATACCTGCCCGGTTAATTCACCTCACATATTCTGTGAGTTGAATTAGATATCCTCTGCATCCTCTCCCTTGTCAGTGAGTCATGGTGTAAATGTAAGACCTTTTTTTTTTTTTTTTTTTTTTTAACGCATAAACCAAATAAAAGACAATAGCAAAACAATAGCAGATGCAAGACAAGACTTGTGTGAAAAGATGAAGCTTAAATAAAATGACTAATCAATCAAAGAAAATACAAAACACCTGAAGGCATAACAGGAGCCTGAACAAGAAAATTAAGCCCAGAGGTCAAAATAAAAGTCTCTAAAACCAACAAAACATAAAGAGCAAAGCAGGCAACCCTGACAGAAATGTTGTACTGCTTTTAAGTCTCTAAGCAAATTTAGTATATACCATGTTTAACACTTGTGCAAAAGGTCACTGGTGGTCTTTATACAGTACGTGAGATGATTTAGGACTATACTTTAGCATGCCCCATGCCGTTAAAGTTATATTAATACAAGCAGATTATTAAAAGTGATGTTTAATTAATTAATTAAACATCACATTTAATAATCTAAAACATCACTTTTAATAATCTAGTAATCTTAAAAAGGGTTTCCTGCTTTGCTCTTTATGTTTTGTTGGTTTTAGGGACTTTTATTTTGACTTCTGGGCTCAATTTTCTTGTTAAGTGTCCTGTTATGCCTTCAGGTGTTTTTGTATTTTCTTTGATTGATTAGTCATTTTATTTAAGCTCCTTCTTGTCACACAAGTCTTGTCTTGCATCTGCTATTATTAATTTTAATAATAATTTTTATTAATTAATTAATGCAATTTCACAATTTCACTAGTACTTTAAGTTAATAGTCAAGTTTAACTCAAGTTTTGAGTTAAAGCTATGAGCCACATTTTGCACATTTTTGGTATCTTCAACGTCAAAACAGTGTCTTGCAAAATATAGATGTTACATTTGATACATGAAGACACTTGAATGGAATACAGCAACCCAAAGCCTGTTAGAAAGTTTACTGCAAAACAGGTTTGGAGACACAGCAACGTTCAAATGTATTATTATTATTATTATTATTATTATTATTATTATTATTATTATTTCACTATTGGTGTCTGTTAGTGGTGCATTTGGCTTGCTTTTTTAAACATTCATAGCATTTCATTTAAAATAATGGACACAAACTTAATAATCCAAAATGATAAAATAAGACATTATATTCAACTGAGTAATAATTTTGATGTCTGGTTTATTTTATATACACCTATTATTCATAACATAAAAAGCACTGAGCAAATAACATTGATTGTCTCATTATAAAGACACCTGCCAAAGGGTTGTATATATTTGGCAGCAAGTGAACAGTCAGTCCTCAAAGGTATTGTGTTGAAAGCAGAACAAATGGGCAAGCATAACGATCTGAGCAATGCTGACAAGGGGCAAAATGCGATGGCTAGACAACTGGGTCAGAGCATTTACAAAATGTCAGTTTTTGTGGCATGTTTCTGGTGATGCTGTGGTTAGTAGTCCAACAAAGAAAAACAAGGCCATGGGCAATGAAGGCTCACCGGGGCACATGGGGAGCAAAAACAAACTATGATAAAAAAAGAGGTCAGAGCATACAGTGCATTGCAGCTTGCAGTTTATGAGCATTAGTCTTCTGAATAATCGCCTTTTCTTTTACATCATTTGGGCAGTCACGTGTATGGTCACGAATCTGGTGAAGAGATGGAACCAGAATTCGTCTAAGAGCAAGCTAATAGAGGCACTGTGTTAATCTGGGTAATATTCTGCTGGGGAATCTTGGGTTCTGGCATTCATGTTAATGTTATTTTAACACTACCACCTACCTAAACATTTTTTCGGACCAAGTACATTCCTTTATGGCAACAGTATTCCCTAATGCCAGCAGCCTCTTTCAGCATGATCATCTGTCCTTCCACACTGAGAAAATTGTTCAGGAATGGTTTGAGAAATACGACAAAGAGTTCAAGGTGTTGACTTGGCCTCACAAATCCCCAGATCGCAATCTGATAAAGCATCTGTAGGACATCCAGGACAAACAAGTCTGATCCATGGAAGCCCTATCCCATACCATTCATGGCTTAAATAATCTGTTTAAAGTCTTTGCTCCAAATACCACAGCACAACTATGGAGGTCTAGTGGTCTGTTTTGGTGTCACAGGGGAGATAGACAGTTAGTTTTAATAGGAGGCCTAAATGGTGTAAAAATATCCTTAACATTTTACATATCAACTTTTTTTTTTTTTTTTTTAAGCACAATAATGCATTACATGTGTCATTCTAGTCAATCACTCTAAGGACATTCAACTAAGAGTGGCCTACATGTATTTGCGTGTACATGCATGCATTTCCAGGTACAGTTTAATGATACAGTATGATACTGCTTAGTTATATTATATGTAGGGAATAAACCATCAAATTCCATGCTGCAATAAGAAAATGAGCAATGAGGGTGGTGTGGTGTGGGTTAAAATTGCTGTAGCCAAATTGACTTCTGTAAATGTTAGATTGACATGAAGCTACTACGTTAAGCAAATGATGAATGAATGAATGAATGAACAAATTCATAAAAAAAAAAAGCGTATGTACCTTCACATGCCACACTTCTTGCAAAATTAGGCCTCTAAGGGACAATCAGTCTTTATAATGATCAGCTGTTTGGATGTGTCTTTTTTATTTTTGTTTTTATTTTAATTTTCTTTTTTTTTTTTTTTGCAGCCAGCACTACTGTAACACCTGTTTTAACAAATGAAACCATAGTTCCTGACCATTCATATTTAACTATTCAAAAGCACTTTGTTATAAAAAGTAATATTCAACATTCTTGTGTTACAGTCAAAAGATTTGATCAAGGTTTTGCTTTAGGCATGTTTAAAAGAGCATTTTATGTGTTTTCAGTTGAGGCAATCACATAATTCATCTGATATGAATTCTTTGAATGTTGATGTAAAGAACTGCTGATTAAGGAATATTTGTTGGTAATGTAGTAATGTTTTAATACAGTATGCTTTATAACTATGATAAAAAAAAAAGATTAGGCAAATATTATTATCCAACACGCCTACCTCCACTATATTTTCAAAACATTTTCATCAGCATCTTGTTACAAACAAGACACCATTCACTTTCTTTCTTTCTTTTTCTGCGACAGAATTTAGCAAACTTCTGGAGAAAGTTAAAGTGAGCTGATTTGACAGAAGTATGCTTATATTAACACTGTTTAGAATTTATGATATAGTTTTAAGTCTATAACCTTGATCCTCTCTGAAAAAGCATTATGCCACAAGGGCTTTATGACAAACCAAATTTGATTACCCAGTAGAAATATGAAAGTGCTTTGGTGCATACATAATGGCCTTCCTGTCAAGTACTGGGCCATAAGAGTTGTTATGCGTTAAATGAGGGTTAAGTAATGCTTCGAGATCAATCAGAAGTTTTGGCCATATCTTATGAAAAAAGAGATGATTTTAAATCAATGACCTACACTTATTCTAAGTCAGTGGTTATTAATTAATCCATTCATTTATGTATGTGTTTACTTACTTATTGATTTGTCAAGTCATAGGAACAAATCCTGTGTACTGAAGGAAAATAAACCTATTACCACACCTGACAGTGGAATCCATGCCATGCAGAAGAATACCATGAACATCATATAGGAAATGGCTGGAATACACTTAATGAGATCCTGCCAGGGCTGAGAAAACTTCACTTTAAGCTTTCCATCATGTCAGGTCATAAAATGAGATACAGTAAGTCAGTACAATGTTCAATCTGACTGTAACGGACAATAACTATCTAGAAAAGCTCATACACTACATAGCTGAAAATATGTGAACATCTGGTTAATATCAATTTGCTTAATAAACCTTTCATTTGCGATTTAACCATCACTTTTGGAGTGTGGCTATAGGAATGTGTATTCTTTTAGCTAAAGGAGTATTAATGTGCTCAGGTACTGATTCTAGTTTACACCAATGGTGGTCAATGGGGTTTGAGGCCAGGAATCCATATACAAAGGTAATCGAGACAGTTGCCTCCAAGTTTGTGTTGGTGGGTTTGTTTCCACATACTTATGGCTATATATTGTAGATTGCTGTACCATTATCATTTATGTCTTTCTGCCATAGCCATAGGCATCATATGAATCACAACAGAATTGTCAGTACAATGCTTGAAGAAATGTATCATTTACGTATCCCTGTGTTTTTTACTTATTTAGAGCTGGAGAGCTTGTTTTCTTCTTGCTTTTATATGATTCTGGCATTAATAACAGTCATTGGCAGGTAAAGTGTTTGTAGAAATAGTGAAATAGTTGAAGCTAAAAATAAGCTGATCAGCTTCAATGTAATCAGTGATATTATTATTTCATGTTGAAACCCATGTCTGCCTGTCTTTCTGTTCGGCAAAACTCTCTGAACTTATTAATACAAAGAAAAAAAAATTGTAAGGTTCAGTTCTTTCATCGGCAGCCAAATACACTCCTTGTTTAAAGTAGACTATTAAATCCAGCATATGACTGTTCATAACAACACTTTTACTCAACATTTAGATTTGAGTGGTTCACACACTTAGTTCGGATACAGTGGGGCAAAAAAGTATTTAGTCAGCCACCAATTGCAAGTTCTCCCACTTAAAAATTACAGGCCTCTCTCATCTTTTTTTATCATAGGTATACCTCAACTATGAGAGACAAAATAAGAAAAAAAATCTGAAAATCACATTTTTTAAGAATTTATTTGCAAATTATGGTGGAAAATAAGTATTTGGTCACCTAAAAACAAGCAGGATTTTTAGATCTCACAGATCTGTAACTTTTACTTTAAGAGGCTCCTCTGTCCTTCATTAGTTATATGTATTAATGGCATCTGTTATCAGTATAACAGACACCTGTACACAACCTCAAACAGTCACACTCCAAACTCCACTATGGCCAAGACCAAAGAGCTGTTAAAGGACACCAGAAACTGCACCAGCCTGGGAAGACTGAATCTGCAATAGGTAAGCAGCTTGGTGTAAAGAAATCAACCAAGGGGGCAATTATTAGAAAATATTAGTACATTATTAGAAGACATACAAGACCACTGATAATCTCTCTTGATCTGGGGCTCCATGCAAGATCTCACCCCGTGGGGTCAAAATGATACAACAACCTGCAGTGCCAGACGTGTTCCCCTGCTTAAGCCAGTACATGTCCAGGCCCGCCTGAAGTTTGCTAGAGAGCATTTGGATGATCGAGAAGAGGATTGGGAGAATGAGCCAGATGAAACCAAGAGCAATGGTCAGATGGAACCAAAATAGAACTTCGTGTTTGGAGGAGAAAGAATGCTGAATAGCATCCAAAGAACACCATACCTACTGTGACGCATGGGGGTGGAAACATCATCAGCTTTGGGGCTGTTTTTCTGTAAAGGGACCAGGACGACTGATTCGTGTAAAGAAAAGAATGAGTGGGGCCATGTATCGTGGGATTTTGAGTGAAAACCTCCTTCCATCAGCAAAGGCTTTGAAAATGAAATGTGGCTGGGGCTTTCAGCATGACAATGATCCCAAACACACCGCCCGGGCAACGAAGGAGTGGCTTCATAAGAAGCATTTCAAGGTCCTGGAGTGGCCTAGTCTCCAGATCTCAACCCCATAGAAAATCTTTGGAGGGAATTAAAAGTCTGTGTTGCCCAGTGACAGCCCCAAAACATCCCTGCTCTAGAGGAGATCTGCATGGAGGAATGGGCCAAAATACCAGCATCAGTGTGTGAAAACCTTGTGAAGACTTACAGAAAACGTTTGACCGCTGTCATTGCCAACAAATGGTGTATAACAAAGTATTGAGATGAAATTTTGTTATTGACTAAATACTTATTTTCCACCATAATTTGCAACTAAATTGTGATTTTCTGGATTTTTTTTTCTAATTTTGTCTCTCATAGCTGTGGTGTACCTATGATGAAAATTACAGGCCTCTCTCATCTTTTTAAGTGGGAGAACTTGCACAATTGGTGGCTGATTAAATACTTTTTTGTCCAACTGTATTTTACATGCCCTCACCTTGTGCTGCTGAGAATATGTTTGCTTTAACAACCCATGTTTTATCTCATAGTGGTGCTCCACATGCTTGCTTTTTATTAGCACACACTACTTCAGAACATATGAGACAAACTGGTTTAAACGTCCCGCAGGCAGAATAAACATACAATGGTCTGTCCATTCATCTTCGAGGATTCTGTTTTCGAAAGTTATATACCTTTTTTTGGAGTAAGCCATGCTGTGTCCTGTGTTTGTTTGGGTTTCCTGAGGATTTGTGCTTTGTAGGAGCATTGCAGTTGTTTCGGTGTCTTCCGCATACTTGCGTGATGCTGTAACACAATCAGCTAGACAGACATTTAGAGATGCAGACATACACGTTGCGACAGACACGTTAATTAAACGTAAAGATATCACTGAAAGAGCAAGTTGTGATCAATATACAGACAAAACCTTTTATTTATACAGTATATATTACATTTCTTATGGAATAGGATTAGGGACACCATTATTTATTTATTTATTTATTTATTAATTACCTATTTTCTTCTATGAATTGTGACTTAAAATTCAGATAAAATCTAAAATAATAATAATAATAATAATAAACATTTTAAAGTCAAAAGGTTGAGGGGAAAAAAAAGACAGAATTCAAACATCAAACACAAAGAATCCTGTGGAATTTTCAGATTTTTTGTTTTGAATTCTTTTTTTAGTTCTTTTTTTATTATCCCGAACTCTGTTGCATGAGTGAGTTAATATTAATAATGTGAAAATGTATTTAAACAGCTGTGTAACTTGACACAGAATATGAAATGTAAATATTGATGCAAATTTTGACTTGAGCACTGAATTATTATTTATTAAGACAGTTTCATCTTTCAAAAATTAAACATTTTACATCAATGTCCTTGGAAGGAATAATTTCTGGCACTGCGCTTAATAACTGGTGCCTTAAAGAATCTCCAGAAATGAATGCACTAAGATCGCCATATGGCCCGATTTGTTTGGCATGTTTAAAAGCACATGGGGCCTGGTCAGGACATAGAGTGAATATTACCCTAATTTGGTGCTATGCACATGTAGAAAGAATACAAGATGGAGACTTCATATGGCAAGCCTACGAGCAACGGCTCAGCCAAGAGGTCATCCCAGTAGGGAAGGCGAGAAAGACAGGCAGGAGGCCTGGAGTACATCATTCAACACACAGAGGGAACAAACACATTGCCAGACTGCCGGCCTCAGGCCTCAAACATGGGCAATGTATCAATAGGGAAAAGCTTATGTAAACTTGTTTCTGCCCACACTGAGAATACTGGCGAAAATATTGTGACTGTAAAGAAATAATAATGGTCTCAAGAGAATGGGCAACAGAATTTCAAAGCCAGATAACAGCATCATTGTGGAGTGAATTATGAACTGTATGTTAAATATTGGTCATTCCAATGCATACATTTTCAGTGACAAATCAAAATTAAATAAATACTGATGCATTTTAATTATTATACGACATGGAGGGATAATTTTATATGATTATCCCTCCATGTCTCATCTCGTCATATATATATAGGGTGTACCCCGCCTCTTGCCCTAAGCCTCCTAGGATAGGCTCCAGGTACCCGCAACCCTGAATACAGGATAAAGTGGTATAGACGATGAGTGAGTGAGTGAGATATACAGTACATATAGATATACAGCAGGCTCTTTGAAAACTCACTCATTGTCAATATTGCTTATCTCATGCCTATCGCAAGGTACTTGGCACTAGGTGGGTTACACTCTGGGCTGGGTGCCAATCCATTGCAGCGCACAAGTATGCACATACACATGGGCAATTTGTAAAAACCAAAATAGCTTAATATGCATGCATTTGAGGGTGGGAGGAAACCGGAGCACCCAGAGGAAACCCTCAAAGCACAGGGAGAACATGTAAACTCCACACACAGACCTAAAGGAAGACCTTCGCAGGGCACACACACACATTCACACACTACGGCAATTTGGGAACGCCAATGAACCTAATCTACATGTCTTTGGACTGTGGGAGGAAACCGGAGTACCCGGAGGAAAACCACCAAGCACGGGGAGAACACGCAAACTCCATGCACACGGAGACGGGAATCGAGCCTGGCCAGGAATCGAACCCCGACCCTGGAGGTGCAAGGCGACAGTGCTAACTATATGTATAGATAGATAGATAGATAGCCTGCTGTATATCTATATATGCTATACTGTAGATAGATAGATAGATAGATAGATAGATAGATAGATAGATAGATAGATGCTGTATATTCTGACATTTATTGTATTCAACTCAAGTTTTCACAAGTGACAAAAGTTGTGAAAACTGTTGAATCTAGGCTGACTTCAATAGAAAATATTTTTTGTATTCAGTTCACACACTGCCTTTGTCCTCATCATGCTCCACTCTAAGTGGCCCATCTGATGTCTTTAGCCTAGAAGGCAATGGGCTGTGACATGTCCAGGTGGATGTCAGCTCCTAACTGCTGCACAAAACCTGGTCGCTGTCCATGTCCCGCTGAGAGGGAGCATGTCATGTCCAGTGGCCTTTGACAGAACCTGCTGGGGCAAAAATTAGCAGAGTCCCTCATCAACCTTCAGCCCCAGTATAACTGTTTTGTTCAAGGATTGGAGCATGCTAATGGCTGCTTGACCTTCATATGAATCTTCAAGGTGATATTTTTTGCCTCCTCTGATGTTTGGTGTTTTGAGAGAAAAAAGAATCCACTTTTACCAGTATACTTGCCTTTAGCAAGTTAAAAAGAATTAAGATGGTTGCCGGATAAGAGCAAAGGCTTGTCTAGCAGATGGGGTGAGTATCTCCTGTGGGCTTTGCAGCTAAAGGAGAAAAGAGAGAGAGAGAGAGAGAGAGAGAGAGAGAGGTCTTGGAAAACAGATAAGTTGTGTGATTACAGTGCAGCACACTGAAGAACCAGTGGTCTGTATTAAAGTGTGTGGATCTGTGTGGATCTGTGTGGATCTGTGTGGATCTGTGTAAATGTGTGTGTGTGTGTGTGTGTGTGTGTGTGTGTGTGTGTGTGTGTGTGTGTGTGTGTGTGTGTGTGTGTGTGTGTGTTAGAGAAAAAGACAAATTAAGCATTTTTAAATATAGTCATTTTGTCATTTCATCTGCTGTTCCTAACCCATGATTTATGCAATGCTTTATATCACAGGACTGTTGAATGCTTATGATTGAAGGTGTTGATCTATTTTTCTTCCTTTTATAACAAAGATTTGGACAGCTGAAATTTACGAAAGGACCTGTATATTTGTAATACGGAAAAAAAAAATCTTTCAGTATGAGTTTAAAAATGTTTTAGAATATGAATGCATATTCAGAGATTTATATTGTACAGTTAATATGTCCTGTTGGCTCGCCATAAATAATACATATCACAAATCAGCTATGTCAATGAGTAATTCATATTTATTGCTTAAACATGATTTGCACTTTAAAATCTACCTCATCTCCTCTGACCTATAGCTACTGTTTATTGCACATATCTTATGTTCAATATATAAAAATATATATATTTTGTCTTCTGTCTTTGTGCTACTGTCTTCATCTTTTGCATTATACCAGAGAAGTAGCCAGATACTGTTATATTATAATGTATAACCCCTGTAAATTTGAATTGAACTGAATTGAATAAGGATAATCACTAAGACGTCTGACCCTTCTGAAGTTAATTATGAACTATATGAACTTGCACTGTTTCACCGTGCTCAATACATCTGTGCTCAGTGCATTTTTTACAGTCTATTAATGATTCAATTGTATCAAGTAAATACAGACCATCGGGACTATTTGATGTCAATATCATATATTTTTAATTAGTTTGCAAGGTCATCCACCCAAAATACAATAGTGAGACTATAATGTGACAAAGCAGCTTTACAGAAATAAATAAATAAATAAATAAAGAAATGTGTATATTGGCCTCGATGACCAAGCTGGGGGATGATAGTGGCAAGGAACTCCCCAAGATGAAAATAAAAAGAAACCTTGAGAGGAACCAGGCACAACAGGGAACGCTTCCATTGTTTTGTTTGTTTGTTTATAATTGATAGATGTAGCCTGGATTATTTGCAGTCATACTGTGTGCAGTGAGACCAAAACTTCAGTATGATGGGAAAGGTGTTGAAGTTAATATGAAGTCCACTTTTGTTGTTTTGTCGCTCAGGTCCTAAACTATTGAGCGACTGCAATGACAAGCCATCAGAGAAAAACTGCCTGAATCAGCCGAGTCCAAGAACATCATCTTGGGGAATCCTCCACAGAAAGCCAGAGGCCTCAATGCAACAAGAACTCCAACCAGAAGCAGGACACCAGAATGAGTCAGATAGGTCAAGTGATTAAAAAATATCATGATCGCTGAGAGAGAGAGATCGAGGAAGAGAGAACAGTTAGGCATGCTCACAGTCCCATAACAGATAAGGTCAATGTACATTTTGTGAAACATGCAATAAGGGACTCCTGCAGGTCTGATTTTTTAATACTATGTTTTTTGTGTGTGTGTGAAAACATAATAAACTTATCTGATCATAAGAGGTCTTAGGCAAGTATTAGGCAAATACAACCTTTTGCCTTTTTTTTTTTATGAAAATGAAGCAGTAAATAAAAAAATAAATAAAATATGTAGGCAATACTAAGTTCCCCCTTACTGCTTCCACAGAATTTTATAGTGCAAGTTGCAGCCAGGTGCTGCTAATCATTTGCTTGTGATTAATTGATCATGAGCAGGTTTGCAGACCTCTATAAAAGCAGACGTTTTAGCAGGTTGCTGTTCTGGAGGATTTAGTTGGGTGTTAACACAATGCCAAGAGGGGAAGACATAAGTAATGGTCTTGGAGAAGCAATTGTTGCTGCACATTAATCTGGAAAGGGATATAAAACCAAAAGTTCAATGGTCTACAGTGAGAAGGTTTATTCACAAGTGTAAAGTATTCAGGCCAGTTGCCAAACGTTCATGAAGTAGGCATTCCAACACATTTACCCCATGGTCAGACCATGAACACATTGCCCGGCCTTAGGCCGTAGGCCTTATACATGGGCAATGTATCAATAAGATATGCATATGTGAATTCTCATAAACTTCAATGAACTGAACCAATGTTTTAAAGAATAATGCACCAAAAATCC
>JAAGKR010007671.1:17416-33980 GCA_011419295.1 Clarias macrocephalus | reverse complement strand
CCACCGTCGCCCTCGGCTTGCTCATCAGGGACAATCTTATCATTTTGATTCATACACATTGCATACAGACTTACTTCTTTTTATTGTGTAAAGCTGCATTGCGACAATGTCAATTGTTAAAAGCGCTATATAAATAAAATTGACTTGACTTGACTTGACTTTACGGCATATGAAATGGTGATCCAGGCTTCACCAGACTTTCAATGTGTCACAATACAGAGACAGCGCTCATAAAGATAATAAATGGTATTAATTTAAATTCTGATTCTGGCAAAAAAAATCAGTGCTGGTACTGCTAGTGCTGCGTTTGACACTCTCGATCATAACATACTAATAGAAAGACTGGAAAACTGGGTCTGGCTTTCTGGGATGGTACTCAAATGGTTCAGGTCATATTTAGAAGGGAGAGGTTATGTGAGTATATGAGAGCGTAAGTGAACATATATGACATGCGGAGTTCCACAAGGCTCAATTCTTGTTCCGCTCCTGTTTAGCCTGTATATGCTCCCACTAAGTCAGATAATGAGAAAGAACCAAATTGCCTATCACAGCTATGCTGATAATGTTACCTAATCTTATCTCCAAATAAATACAGCCCCGTTGACTCGCTCTGCCAATGCATTGATGAAATTAACAGTTGAATGTGCCACAATTTTCCAAATGTCATTGCATTTGGAAACAAAGATGAAGCTCTGAGGGTGAATGCATACCTTCACTCTAGGGGTCAAACAACTAAAAATCAAGTCAAGAATCTTGGGGTGATTCTGGAGACAGACCTTAGTTTCAGTAGTCATGTCAAAGCAGTAACTAAATCAGCAAACTATCATCTCAAAAACATTGCAGGAATTAGGTGTTTTGTTTCCAATCAAGAAACTTGTCCATGCCTTTATCACCAGCAGGATGGATTATTGTAATGGTCTCATCACCGACCTTCCCAAGAAGACGTTTAGACAACTGCAGCTCATCCAGAATTTTAGCCATTATGCTGCTTATAGCTTCCAGAAGAGATCAGATGTGCTAAAACATTAGTCACATTTAAATCTAGACTTAAAACTATACATGTTAACTCTGGGCAATATTATTAGAGTGTCTCATTCTATTTCTATGCAGATGACATCCAATTATTAATTCGTGATCGTGCTTTCTCAGTGGCAGCTCCTAAACTCTGAAATTCCTCATCTGAAAAGGAATTCTCCACATTGTACTCCACAAACTAAAGTGTATATTGATAAACTGGGTTGTATATTCTTCCTTCGTTGTAGATGTACACTCCTTTATCAGACGGCGAGTTTCAGCTCATACGGCAGACGCTCCTGTCTTTCTTTCAGGACGTGCACATCAGGGTGAGAGTTTTTATACAAAGCTTTATAGAAAATGCTTCAAAATGTAAGAAAATGTTCCGTGTACACTATGTTTCAAGGAAAACTCTTTGTTTTAAATATATACAAATACATACTTTATTTGCTTTGGAACGTGCTTTTTTTCTGTTGATCAATTGAATGTCTTCCTGTGAGATTTAAAAGGAAAATGTGCATAATTTTAATAACGTGTCCAAAGGAAACAAAAGCAAAAAGCGAAACATAGGGGGAACTGAAATATGTACCTTTCCTTAGAGGATATGAAAGTCATTAAAAAATTATAAATGATATCATGTGACCTGTTTTGTGGGTGCACTCGAGTGCTACGAGTAAAATTCTGAAGCTCACTTGTGGTCTTCTACCTAAGAAATGTTTGTATCCTGGTAGTGCTGTACTTGGTGAATTTCTCACACTGATCCACTACTAGCTGTGATGTTCCTCCTGCCAGGTCTCCATATTCCTGAAGGAGCATCTGCAGAAAGCAGACGGGCGATTTGTGATGCAGACGTCAGGCCCGGTGCCTCACGGCTCTGAAGTTCCAGGATTAATCAGGTACTCTGGTTTGTACATTTTTTTGTACAATTGAAATGATAATATATATTGTAGCTAACAATTTCATAGCTTGCGCTTCAGCGTTTAAATGTACAGGGTGGGCCATTTATATGGATACACCTTAATAAAATGGGAATGGTTGGTGATATTAACGTCCTGTTTGTGGAACATTAGTATATGTGAGGGGGCAAACTTTTCAGGATGGGTGGTGACCATGGTGGCCATTTGGAAGTCGGCCATCTTGGATCCAACTTTAGTTTTTTCAATAGGAAGAGGGTCATGTGACACATCAAACTTATTGGGAATTTCACAAGAAAAACAATGGTGTGCTTGCTTTTAACGTAACTTTATTCTTTCATGAGTTATTTACAAGTTTCTGACCATGTGTTCAATGTGCTGCCCATTGTGAAATTCCCAATAAGTTTGATGTGTCACATGACCCTCCATGGTCACCACCCATCTTGAAAAGTTTGCCCCCTCACATATACTAATGTGCCAAAAACAGGACGTTAATATCACCAACCATTCCCATTTTATTACGGTGTATCCATATAAATGGCCCACCCTGTACATGGTTTGTGGTTTTTGACACTGTTACTGAACCAGCATGGCCTAATGTAAATACTGTAGGATCTATTCCTATCTGCTATTTTATCACAAAAGTTACGTAGAAACAGCACCACTGCACTAAATAACATCGCTTGATTGGCGTGTGTGATGGTTTTACATAGTCTACATAAAAACCTAAAATAATAATAATAATAATAATAATAATAATAATAATAATTTGGTTTTTAGTTAGGAAATTAAGTACTGTCCAGAAGTCTTAGATGCCCTGTGTTTTGTTTACCACACCGATGCCATTTAAAGCCATTTAAAACTAGGACATGGAATTTAACTCCGTAAACACATGTAGCCATAGTGATGTTATATCTGTCCAGCTACTCTTTCTTACTGTCTCAGGTACTATAACAGCCGAGGCAGGGTGGTGAGGAGGCGCGAGTTTGTGAGCGGCGGCAGCTACACCAGCTCCGTGAGAGACGCCTCATTCGACGTGTCCGGAGACCGAGTGACGCGTCTCGGCACTAACATGTAACAACCGCATGGATTATTTACTCAGTGTCACACTAAAGCACCTGAATAACACCATTACATAAAAAAAAACAGCAAACCTGAATCATGAGCCGTACTGATCCTGCATGGAAGGAAGGTTTCTGGAAAGTATTTTATTCTTCTCACGAGGAGTTTGGGTGACCTCTGTTCTCGTGCAGGTACGGTGTGAGCTCAGCCAAGGACACACACACCTCGGGAAGCTCCAAACACACCTGTAGAAGTGAGCAGGTGAAAAAACAGCTTCATCCAAAAACAATAGACTTAGTTTGTGTTTCTTGTGGTTTTATGTTATTTACGTGTTTATGAACATATCAGATGTGTGTGTGTGTGTGTGTGTGTGTGTGTGTGTGTGTGTGTGTGTGTGTGTGTGTGTGTGTTGAGCAGGTCAGTGATGATCCAAACCCTCTGGCTAAAGCTGAGCTGAACCTGTTAGCCAAGCTGATGGGACAGATGGAGGTCTGGGATGTTGCTAGTTCTGATGGAGGGTTGAGGGTCAATCTGTTCTCCTCAGATCAGGAGGAAGATGAGGAGTGTGTATTATTATTATTATTATTATTATTATTATTATTATTATTATTATTATTGTGCTGGAGGAGTCCTGGCTGTTTTTGCATGTCTCTACAGGAGAAATTTGTCAGCGAGGGATGAGGTGTTCTGTGTGGTGAACATCCATGCTGTGAAGGTGAGCCACACCAAGCATCTCAGGTTTGCATGTTTACAGTGTGTCTGTTTCTATTTCTATATCCTGGATGGGAGGATGATGTTTAATGCAGACCGGCGGAGCTCCTTTGCCTATTTCCAACATATATTGGCACCAAACACGCATCGACTCCTAACATACACATTGACTCCAAACAGTCCTCTCTTCTCGTTCTCGTTTCTCGTTCACTTCTCATCTCTTGTTAATGCAGACCGGCGGAGCTCCTTTGCCTACTTCAAACACACTTTAACTCTTCTTTTCCTCTCTCCTTTCCTCTTTTCTACTCTGTTCTTGTCTTCTATTCTCTTCTCTTTACTCAGATCTTCTCTTTTCCTGTCCTGTTTTCTATTCACTTTACTTCTTTTGCTTCTTTTCTCTCTCTTTCTTCTCTTCTCACCTATGTTCTCCCCTTTTGTTCTCTCCCATCTCTTCTCTTTTCTCCTTTACTTTTCCTCTCCTGCTCTTCTCTAAAACACCTGTTATTTAACAGGTTGTAATTTCCCTAATCTGCCTGACAGATCCAGCTATGCACATAATAAAATGAGAGAATTTGGAGGGGGAGAATATGTACTAAAAAGTAAAATGTTGCAGTGTTTAATTCAAATAGTTCACTTTCATTCATTTGAAGAAAACAAAAACACACACTCGTGGCTGTATGTGACTCAGAATGTGTGTGTGTGTGTGTGTGTGTGTGTGTGTGTGTGTGTGTGTGTGTGTGTGTGTGTGTGTGTGTGTGTGTGTGTGTGTGTGTGTGTGTGTGAGCCCTCAGGCCGACACCGAGCTGAACCAGATCGCTTCCCAGTTCACTGATCGGGATGAAACCGAGAGACCCAGCGACAAAGGAGAAGATCTACTGGCCATGATGGACGAACTCTAAAGCTCAAAGCAATCGCTCTTACAGATTGTTCCATCTGTTAATGTTTTACCCTGAATGAATTCTGTTACCAGTAGTAAAGGGGGCATTTCAATATGCCTAGCTGTTTGTCTCTAGGACAGTCCACACTTAGACTCAACAAAAATCATGAATGTCTATGAACTTCACAGGCTTAAACACGGCTCCTGTATATTCCAGTCTAAAAAAAAAGAAGGAAATAGATAGTAGTCATCATAATGGCAATACATTTTGGTGCATATACATTTTATCATTAAACTATTTGCATCTTACGTGTGTGTGCGTGTGTGTGTGCGTGCGTGCGTGTGTGTGTGTGTGTGTGTGTGTGTGTGTGTGTGTGTGTGTGTGTGTGTGTGTGTCAGCGAGTTCTGTGTAATGCTTCTGTAAGAAATGTATTTTGTTTTTTCATTCATAACTTTGTTATTAGGGTTTGATTTTCTTCTGTTGCACTTAATAAATTGCTAAGGACAACATTACTTACTGAAAACATTGCACATAACATTAGTAGAGGCGTTCAAGTCAAACCAGGACTTTTGATTTCGCAGAATAACAGAACAAAGTTATGAGAGTAAAACTTCCTTTATTTCTCTATAGAATCTGAAACCCTGGCCTCTTAGGACCTCATTTAAAGTTGAAATGACTTGGAGAGAGGTCAGGACTGTGGGATGTGGGATATGGAAATAACTCCCAGCCGAGTTCCTGTAATGCGCAAGTGGTGTTGGTGAATGATTGTGTGTACAGTTCCCACACACAGAAACGTCTCTTCTTATTTTATTTAATAAGGCTTTTCATAGAATTAACTGGGCCGATATCCAGGTATGGAGGATATTACAGAATATAATATATTTATTACAGTATACTGTATGTGATGCACACTAGGTTTACTTGCACACTCACTTTATGTACAGTACATATGTTACATACATAAAGAAGTCTTTATTTAATCTGTACAGTTATTGAATGTTATGTATAGTGTCTTGTCTATAACAAATGTGCAGTATTTTCTGTACATTGAAAGACACAAACAGTTGGAATCCAATTCCTTGTGTGTGATTCTGATTATGTAATAAATAATGAAATGAAAACTAATTAGTACTTTATTAATCCCATTAGGGAAATTGTAATTTTCACATATCCCAGTTAGGAGGCTGGAGTCAGAGTGCAGGGTTCAGCCAGGATGCAGCATCTCAGGAGCAGATACGGTTCAAGGCCTTGGTCAACGACTCAACAGGAGTAATGTGGTGGTACTGGCTCTCGAACCTCCAACCTTCCGATCAGAAACCCAGCGACCTGCAGCCTTAACCGTCTGAGCCACCACTGCCACAAAAACTGCCGGACAATACAATGAAACAAAAAAAGATGAAACAGTGACGCATATCACTATAACTTTGACACAAATTAAATTCCAACCATTTAAGTTTGTAGGGGGAAAAAATCTGAAGAGTTCAAAAGTGCGGTTCGGTCTTTGGCCGCTAGAGGGAGACAAACGCGCTTTAGAAATAATTGACGTCACCGCAATGCGGAAGCAAGAGGCGGAGCAATGGGGTTGTTGTGAGAACTGTTACAGCGGTTAAAACGCCAAATAAGGTAACGCATAACAGATATTAAATGCATTTCTAGTCACTGATGTGTGGTTTAACATAGAATATAAGAACTATATATATATATAAACTTTTTTATTGTTAGTAGTTTAACCTTTTGTCCGTGTGGAATTTTTAGTGGGGAAAAACGCGCGTACAGCAAGAGCGTGTCCTAAAGCGCTACGTAGTGCACTAGGTAGGGAGCATTAAACTGTTACAGTAGTGTCGTGTGTAGGGCGCTAGTACAGGGAGCGTAGAGGATATCGGGACAAGACCGTGGTCGTTCACGAGACCATGCTGTTTGAAATAGACGTGCAGTTGGTATTGGGTTAAAATGGTGGCTTGTTTACATTGTGTTTAACAAAAATAGTGTTCCAGGATATCATTGTTAAAGAATCATTTTAGTTTAAAGTAATAATATATATCAGCCATAACATTATGACCACCTGCCTAATATTGAGTAGGTCACTATATCAGTGATGTGACACCTTTCTATCACAACCAGCATTAACCTTGTTCTCCATTTGATCTTCACTAGGTCTTCTGTTGGATCAGATTACACAGGCCAGCCATCACTCCCCATGTCCATCAGTGAGCCTTGGCCACCAGAGCAACTCCAAAACTGGAACCGCTGGTCAGGACAGACCAAGAGTGAACCAAGGAAGTAAAAAATCAGTGAACTTGTGACAGGGTCATGAGCGGCCAAAGCTCACTGATGTACCGTACATGGGGAGTCAAGGCTGTAGTTCGATCCAATAGAAGCGCTAGATGAAAAGGTTAATGCTGGTGATAAAAAGGTGTCACTGTGGGTGTATACATATGATCATTGTTGCACAATGATCATATGTTTCCTCTCTGTTTCCTCCTCCAAAGTTGTTGTGTTTCTCCTGGAATGTGAATGAGTGTGTGTATGGACTGCTGGCACATAATCCAGTGAGTGTTCCCTCTGGGTTAGTGATCAGGAGGTCAGGGGTTCAAGCCCTTGAGCCAACCTTTTACCCTCGGTGCTCTGCCCCCTGCTGACTACCAGCCTGGGACGTGTGAAGAAAAGCATTTCACTGAACTGCAGAACGTGACCAACAAAGGCTTCTTACTCTGTTCCCCCTTGACACTCAGCGTTCCCCGGGATGAAGGGCACATTGTTTCCGTCGTATCATATACATGTGAATGATCATTCATGAATATTTCATGAACGTGAATTACTTAAACACAAGCCCAGATTTTTGTTCTATGCATTAATTCTGTTTATTTGCGTGTGTGTGTGTGTGTGATAGTGTCTGGTGGTGTATTGGATAATCGATGGCGACTCAGTCGATCGCAGAGCGCACCATCTCGGAGAACAGCCTGGTGGTGCTGCTACAGGGTCTGCATGGTCGCGTGACCACGGTGGAGCTGCGGGACGAGAGCACGGCGCGGGGTCGCGTCCTCAACGTGGACGCCTTCATGAACGTGCGCCTGGAGGACGTCGTGTACCGGGACAGGCGAGGGAAAGTCTCGGAGATGGCCGACTTGTTCGTGACCGGCCGTAACGTCCGCTACGTCCACATTCCTGACCAGGTGGACATCGTGGAGACCATCCAGAGCCAACTGGAGAAAATCCACCGGGTGCGGCATTTCAAAGAGAAAGGGAAGAAGGAGTACAGCAAGAAGAAGAAATAAACCAGGAGGAGTTTGTGTGGTCGAGAGACTTGATTGGATTGGATTCTTTGTTTTACTTTTATGGTGGTGCTGTTTATCAGTTGAATGTCAAATTGTGGACGTCTCGTCTGTTCCTGTGCGACAAGTGACCGAAGAAGCTGTGAATAATGAGAACGGCTGTTTGTGTTACCTCATCATTATGTATTAAGCACGTCTCGTCTCGAATATGATATTTGTGCCTTCTGTAAGAAGGAACCTTACAGAACTGTTGTTGTTTTTGTTTACTAACTTGAATAAACTCCAATACATTAATACAAACTATTTAATAGAACAATACAGAGGGTTCTCTGTTTTTTTTGTTTTTTTTACTTACTTATTCATATCGAACTATTTCATGAACCTTTAACCGTATACAGAACGCTTGAGGAACTTTTTTTGGTTTCCAGGAATGTTGATATTTTGTGTAATGTTTATTGTGTAATGTGGTGTGAGCAATATTCTAATAATGTTGCAGAAACCAGCAACAACACATATTTTAAGACAATTCAGGAGCATTATATCTGTCATTACACAGCGTAACCTGGTCATGTGATTTCTCTAGAGCTGTACTCATAAGTCTACTGTCGGTTCAATTCGGTTCGAGTTTTCGACATTGCAATTTTTATATTTAGGTTGATTTAATTTAATAGCAATAATGTTCATTGTCAAAGTTGTCTCAAGCAGTTAAATTTCTTACAGGTTGCTATTACTCAAAACACTAAGCGGTGTAACTTGTTTTATTCATCATTTCAATGCCATGTCTCAAAACTAATTGATTTTCTCCAGTCCAGAAGGTGGCAGTACTGCATGAACTGCACTTAAATAAGAAGCGACACTTTTGCTAAAGAAATACAGGTAATTGTGAAAGATGGAATAATTTGTATTTAATGCTGAAGCTTAAGCTTTTGTCGATTTTAGACCATTTAACATGTGCAAGATTATCTAAATTGTTTAAAAGTGTGAATTGATTCGATTAATTAAAAAACAACCAACAGAAGATTAGATTTTACAGTTGAATCAATCAAATCGCCCAGCATTCAATTTCACACAGCTACACATTGAAATATACAGTTCGTTCATTCTTTCTTCAGTAACACTCCTTATCTTGATAGAACATCCGATTTGTTTTTTATTCATTAAATGTAGGATTTAATTAATAAAATTATATTATATATATATATATATATATATATATATATATATATATATATATATATATATATATATATATAATCGTCACTTTGTAAAGCTTCTCTTGAATGACAAACCTTATGTAGAATTCAGCACTGTGTTCGGCGCTTCACTTTTCAGGAATTTTTAGTAAACTTTTTCTAAAAAAAAAAAAAAAAACACATTTTTCGGAACTTTACACTTCTAGGAACGTCTGGCTTTTCAGGAACATGGCATGAGCAACGTTCTAATAGCGTCATAAAGTTAACTTTATAGCAGCAATTTTTTTTTTTTTTTTTTTAGAACTTTTTCTTTCAGGAAGCTTTTATTTTTAAAGCCTGCTCTTAGGAACGGCTGACGAGTTTATTGAAATGTACGATATATCTCTTGGACTTAAACAAGTTAAAATTTATGTCTTGGATATTGTTAATTAATTAAGAGTCATACAATTTCAGTGACATATTTATATATATATTTTTTTTATTTAGAACTGTTTACCCTCCAAGGAAACCCCAAGGAGCTGTTTGCTCAGAAAGATTCTTTACACAAAGACTGTTGTAACATCACACCTTAAGAACTAAACTTTGTTACAGCAGATGCTTTTTTGCAGTTGCAGTTTGATTTATTGACCAGTTGACTAGGTTACTGAACATTCTCACAACGTTTTTTTTTTTCCGTTAGCTTGTTAGACGTTTCTCACAGATGGCGCTGGAACCATAGTGGATGATGTATGTAGTGATGTGGATGGACCGAATGCCCACGTGTTGCTCATTAGCCACCGAAACACAGAGTTTAGTCTATAAGCTCACAGAGTTTACACTCGGTGATGTAGAAGAAGAGGCTATTTGTTTTTAGCCTCCTCTCGTCCTCTGCGGTGTTGTCTCAGCCTGAGGTTTGTACTTAAAAGTGCTGCTCGTTAAATGAGTATTTTTGTTGCTGGAGCTGCTGTGTGCACAGACCTGAGGGTTAATCACCACATAATAACAGTGTGTGAGTTCCTGTTCACACTCACGGCCCAGTAAGGAAAACAACACTATTTTGAGCAACAGGAACAAGTGAAAAAACGAAATCTCACACCACGCTGGAGGGATTCAATGAATTAGATTATAATATATCAATATTAAATATGGTACATAGAACAGCCAGCAGCCAGTATTATGTAATACTGTGAAAAAGTATTTTTCTGTAATTTTTTTTTTTTTTTGCATATTTGTCACACTGAAATGATTGAGATCATCAAACAAATTTCAATATTAAGCAAAGATAACCAGAGAAAATATAAAATACCGTTTTTAAATGATGATTTCATTTATAAAGCTGTCCAAACCTAGTGTTAGGGGATGCACACCTTCCAAAAGGTTAAACTTTTGTCATATCAGTCCACAAATTATTTGCCTAAAATTCTTGGGGATAATCAAGATATTTTTGGGCAAATGTGAGACGAGTCTTTGTGTCCTTTTTGGTCAGCAGTGGCTTTCGCCTCGAAACTCTCCCATGGAAGCCATTTTTGCCCCAAGTTTCTTTCTTATTGCTGAACCATGAACACTGACCTTAACTGAGGCCTGCAGTTCTTCAGATGTTGTTCTGGGTTCTTTTATGGTTCTTTCCTGGGTGATGCATCTTTGCGCTCTTGGAGTGATCTCAGTAGGTTGGCCACTCCTGGGACGTTTTCTCCATTTGTGGATAATGGCTCAAAAATCGCAGTTCATTCATGGGCCAAGGGGGGCAATTACTTTTTCACATAGGGCCAGGCAGGTTTGGACGGCTTTTTTTCCCTTAATAAATGAAATCATAATTTAAAAACTGCTCGGGTTATATACAAAAAATAGTTTGATGATCTCAATCATTTTAGTGTGACAAATATTTTTTTTAAAATTAAAGAAGGGGCAAATACTTTTTTGTAGCACTGCGTACTTGGCTTCTTCTCAGGATCTCTCCCCAACACCACTCGCATTAGTTCCTGAGAGTCATTCACCTGGCCCCGCCCCTCAGCTTTCCAGCTGTATACCCCTTGCCCCTCCCCTTACCTCTTGACAGCTACACACCTGGCCCCAACTCTAAACACCAGGCCGCTTCTATCAGCTCTCAAGTGTCTCAATCTGGCCCCCCACACTCATTAGATTTATACACATAGCCAATTATTTGAGCTCGTAAACCTGGCCCTGCCCTTCAGCTTTCCAGCTGTATACACCTGGCCACTCCCATTACCTCTTGGGAATCATATTCCAGTCCCCGCCCCTCAGCTCTATAGACCTACAGTATACACCTGGCCCCACCCGCACATCAGCTCTTCATAATCAGCGGTATGAATATAATTACAAACATGAATGATTTTTATTTTAAAAACAACAGGCAAAATTATGACTTGTTATTGGACAACTCTTTCTTAGTATCATTTGATATGGTGTAAGTTAAAGGTTCATGGTATATTCAGACATTATCACTAATGTACACGTTTACCTTACGTTTAAGTTTAGTCTCATAGTGTGAAAAGGCCTGGCAGAGTAATAAAAATAGGAACACGTTGGACTTCATCTTGTGATCTTAGTGAGTTTTTGAACGTTACCTGCTAAAGCCAGAGCAGGTTTAATGGCACCCGTCCCACATTTGGTCTGTGTAGAGTATGATTCTATAAACTGACCTCAACACAAAGAGCTCTTTTAGTGGCACAGGCAGGCTTCATGCCCACTGCGGACCTCCGCAACTATTTCCTGCTCCACCCTCACAGTTTGGCTCTGGACTTTCACTCCTTCTCTGTCTCTCACAGTCCAGTGTAAGTCAGCACGATCCAGTTTTGTGTGTTCAGTCATCATCTTTATGCATACATATAACAGTATGTGTAGTGTAAAATATTATCGTTTATATGACACATGACTTCCTTCCACAAATCAAGTCTTACTGAGTCTGAAAATCCTGTCTTAAATTTTACATGAATATTATAATTTCATGACACACATTAAATGATCTGCCATAACCCACATGAAGCAGGAAACTACATCTGTTATTATGTGCACACTCAAAATGTAAATATGTAAATTCAGGCAAAAAAGTGACGGTCTCCAACATCCTAATCCTCACCTATGTAGGTATGAGAAAGGTATAGCGTCTAGGTTATGCTTGGTGCCCGACGTTGCATGTGACTTGGCAACGCAAGCAACCTTCTTTATGCTCTAACCTGCATACTTTACATACATCATTCACAACAGTCCTGTCATCATTTTCCCAAATCAGACTATAAAATATTTAATAATTCCATGATGTTGCGATGTTAAACACTTTCTGCTTCTATTTAGTCCACTAGTTTGTTGAAGGCGTTGCACCTCAAGGAGATGTAGAGTTAATTTCTTACAGAATGCACAAGCTATGTTCCAGCAGCCATCTTGCGCACCCACGCATTAAAATGAAAAGCTGTTATAATCCCCGTTTAAGGTTTGCAAGTACAAGCAGGAGAAATTAGGTTCTTCTTCAGGAGCTTGCTCTTCATAACAGGATGATCAGCCTTGGACTAGATCCACTTCAGCTTCAAATCAAGAAGATCCAGTGAAGGTTATGCAGGCACCTTATAAAGATGCTCCTAGGATATCTCCCTCTACAGCTATTCCAGGCATGTGCCACTGGACAGACTCGGGATCTGTTAAAGAGATCATGTTTTACAGTTGTCTAGGGAATGTCTGGGGTTCCCCCATTAAGAAGCCTAGACTGATGTCCTCACCCTGTTGCTAAGCAGACTGAAGAAAGGACTGAGTGCGACTAATAATGTAACATGCTTCTCGGAGAGGACTTTTTCTTAAAAATAAATAAACAGATTAGAAAAATAAGAGTATCAATCAAGAGTTACAGTAGCTATACGGTAACTTAAAATAGCGTTCTCCACAAACATCACATCACACTGATTCGTATTGATCTCTTGAAGATCATTTGATCATCTTCTCCGCACTGGTGTCCCACAAGGCTCAGTGCTCAGCCCAATTGTGCATAAATACTGTACATTGAAATGATTTCCATTTATATACTCAACTCAGACAAACATGTCAGCACACCCAGCTGACATCTCATCATGGACCTGAAGTCAAATCTGTAGTATATTCCTGGAAACGGATCTCCATGTGAACATCTTGTGATATTCCTGGAGCAAGCAACCTTGGTGTAGTTCTAGACAACCAACGCTCCATCTCTTGTCATACTGCTAACCTGACACGCTCATCCAGGTTCCTCCTTTAAGACATCTTGTCGTTTCACTCCATGGAGCCAACATAGGAGTTTGTTCAGTCACTTCTTCTTGGTATGTTGTATCTACTGAATGGCCTCCAAGACTTGCAACTGATCCCCTATGGCATGGAACTTCTGTTGTGAACATTGTTGTGTTCAGTTCGCATCTGATTTAAAACTCTGTTACTTGCCTACAAAAGCAAAACCAGACATGAATGCACTTATGAAACGTACAAACTTGCCTGCAAGCCACTGGCATTCCTCGGTTTGACACGCCATCCCTCAGAATGACATAGATCAAGGCTCTGTCCTGGAAAATAGGTGGTGGAATAAACTTGCCCTGGATGTCTGAACATCTGAGTCACTGAGTGATTTCTAAAGACACAGCTCTTCGCTATGTATTTAACCAAGCATTCAATCCAGAGAGCGAGTAAAAACACCCAACGAAGACTCCATGCTCAAACTTGTTGTGATAACTTGTTTCCAACAAGGTCTTAGCTTGATGCTAATCTCAGACCCCAGACCCTGACCCTGACCTCTTTGTACCAATGTGAGAGTTTTTTTTTTGACATACAAAGCACTTAAGTCGTTAAGTTGTAGATAAGGGCGGCTACTGAGCACACAGCGTGATGAATGAAGATGTGTTACTGCTGTCTGAAAGCCTCCACTGTGACTGGTTAAAATCACCACACACACATCTCCATGTGTATGTCTGTGTATATGAGTTTATATAGTAATGTACACACACATGGGCTGTTCAAACTCAAGGTAACATCTGCTGACCCAAAATAAGACACACCGTCTCCGAGAGAGCTGAAAGACCAGGGTCTGCGAAGAGTTTAAGCACAGGGTGTGTTTGTTAAGTGTGTGTGGGTGTAAATTACAGTCGAGCTTTAACACTCCTCCCTGTGCTTTACACTCACACCAACGACCAGTGTGTGTTTGTGTGTGTGTGTGAGAGAGAGAGAGAGAGAGAGAGAGGTATGTGGAGGAGAGAGAAAAATATGTGAGAAGGAGAGAAAAGAGAGAAAAGTAAAAGGATGAGAGCAAGAGTGAGCAGAGTAAGAAAGAGCATGAATATATATAGAGAGAGAGAGTGAGAGAGATGGGAAGAGGATAGGATAAAACGTCAAGGCAAGAACTGACCAGACAAAGAAGAACAGTAAGAAAGAAAAGAGAAGGAACAAGAGAGAAGTCAAAATGAAAGAAAAATATTAGTGTATGAAGCAAAAAAGCAATATACCGTCCTCAATTGGCCTGCCAACTCTCCTGACCTGAACCCCATAGAGAATCTGTGGGATATTGTGAAGAGAAAGTTGACAGACGCAAGACCCGACACTCTGGATGAGCTTAAGGCCGCTATCGAAGCATCCTGGGCCTCCATAACACCTCAGCAGTGCCACAGGCTGGTTGCCTCCATGCCACGCCGCATTGAAGCAGCCATTTCTGTAAAAGGATGCCAGACCAAGTATTGAGTGCATAACTGAACATAATTATTTGAAGGTTGACTTTTTTTGTATTAAAAACACTTTTCTTTTATTGGTCGGATGAAATATGCAAATTTTTTAAGATAGGAATTTTGGGTTTTCATGAGCTGTATGCCAAAATCATCAATATTAAAACAATAAAAGGCTTGAACTACTTCAAGTTGTGTGTAATGATTCTAAAATATATGAAAATCTAATGTTTATCAGTACATTACAGAAAATAATGAACTTTATCAGAATATGCTAATTTTTTTGAGAAGGACCAGTATACATTAGTTTTTTTTTTTTTTTCCCCCATCAAGCCAAAAATGATTCCTCATGCTCTCAGAACCACACTTTCATAGTCATGAGTGTTGGAATATATCCATACCATCAGGAAAGAAATAATAAAAATCCATAGAATAAGTAACCTGGTCAATACATTCAGGTTGTCAGCTGATTTTATTGACTGATACAGTTGCTGAGCCTAGATCTGACCACCTGAAGCACCTCCAAATCATAACATTGGCACCAGAGACTTATACAATGAGCACTATGCAAGGGTGCGTCACTTCATGTGTGTTCCTACCCTGATGCACCCAGCACTCCAAAATAGGGCAAATATGGACTCATCAGACCAGTGGAACTTTTCCATAGCTCCAAAGTCTAATCTTCCCTAGCAAACTGAAGCCGTTCAGCCTTTTTCTGACGAGTCTTACTAACAAATAGTTTCTTATGGAAACACTGTTTCGGCACTATCCTGTGCATTCTGATCGCATTTGTTTGAGTGAAAATTATCTTACTTACTTATCGTATCATTGATTTCTGATTGAGGATTTTTTTTTTTTTTTTTTGTCAAAATCCTAAATGACTAATCCAAATGCAAAAAAAAAAAAAATGCAATGCAAAATAATAATAAAAAAAATGGATATAGTTTCAGAGATGTTTTGTGGTTGGAAAAAATAAGTAAGGCTCTGTGGTTTATGTGAGTACCCATGTGCATACCTAACTGACAGGAAATGAGCGTGACAAAAAAGAAGACGTGTCCTAGAATTCAGGTGAGAGTGCCCTGAGATGGTATGGTGGTCAAATTCCTCTAGCAGATGTACCAGAGCCCCAGTTGATGGCTGGCTCTCAAACCTGATTCACCGCTCTGATAGGGCATACCCAACTGTCTAGGCCCTCTGAGCCAAATCACACATTTAATTGGCCCATTGTCTGGAGCTAACACTGTAGGCTGTTGCTCCCTTGACCTCTAGTGGGGATCAAACTAGTTTGGAAGATGAGGTCAGAGTGCAGAGTCAGGCAGTATACAGAGTCCCTGGAGCAGGTAGGTTCATTGCCAACGTTTTTGCTGGCATCCAATTAAAATTGTGCATGAAATGTGTGTTGACGGTGCTGCATAATGGGGCACTAGACAATTGTTCTTCTAGGTGTTTGAGAGTCTTAGAAGTTTTGTTATTGATTATTAATTATATAATTTGTTATTATTTCTATTACATTTTCATTTTAGTGCATAGTGTAACACCATTCTGTCAAACTAGAACATAATGTTTAGGCATTTAGCAGACACCCTTATCCAGAGTAAATAACATTTTACCTCATTATATATCAAAGCATGTTGATTGCCCAACAGGGGCAACTGGGCAATGTTGGGGTTTGAACCTGGGAACTTTCAAATTAGTAGCCCAACACTTTAACCACTGAGCTTAATAGCAATATAACATGAAGCTGATATGTCTATATATGCAAACCCTCACACACACACACACACACACACACACACACACACACACACACACACACACACACACACACACACACACACACACACACACACACACACA
>JAAGKR010007671.1:0-17396 GCA_011419295.1 Clarias macrocephalus | reverse complement strand
AACTCTCCTGACCTGAACCCCATAGAGAATCTGTGGGATATTGTGAAGAGAAAGTTGACAGACGCAAGACCCGACACTCTGGATGAGCTTAAGGCCGCTATCGAAGCATCCTGGGCCTCCATAACACCTCAGCAGTGCCACAGGCTGGTTGCCTCCATGCCACGCCGCATTGAAGCAGTCATTTCTGCAAAAGGATGCCCGACCAAGTATTGAGTGCATAACTGAACATAATTATTTGAAGGTTGACTTTTTTTGTATTAAAAACACTTTTCTTTTATTGGTCGGATGAAATATGCTAATTTTTTGAGATTTTGAGATTTGGAATTTTGAGTTTTCATGAGCTGTAGGCCAAAATCATCAGTATTAAAACAATAAAAGGCTTGAACTACGTCAAGTTGTGTGTAATGAATCTAAAATATATGAAAGTCTAATGTTTATCAGTAAATTACAGAAAATAATGAACTTTATCAGAATATGCAAATTTTTTGAGAAGGACCAGTATATATAGAGAAAGCAAACAGTGATTCAGATTTTGATTCCGATTCCGATTTTGATCCCGATTTTAATTCTGTTTCTGATTCCAATTCTTATTAAAGTTCCGATTCCAATTCACATTTTGATTCAGATTCAGAATGTGATCCTGATTTTAATTCTGTTTCTGATTCCGATTCTGATTATAATTCCAGTTTTGATTCCGATTTTGATCCTGATTTCAATTCCGTTTCAAATTTCGTTTCTAATTGCGATAATTCTGATTCTAATAACTAAGAGTTTTTGGAACACATGAATAAGCTTTGATCGTTCTAGATTTAAACCCTAGCAGTATCACAGTCACACAAATATCGACGGTTGAAATTCACCCTGCAGTGTTTATGCACAAGTGTGTGTACCACGTCCATGAAGCGAGTTAGTTCCTCTTCTCACTTACGGTATGCAGTCTTTACCAGTCTTTCTTTTTTTCTCCCTATTTTAAAGGTAATAAGACAAAATAGCACAGGGTGACATTTTCCAGAGAAACTGCAACACTATAAAGGCTGTAAGTTGTGTTTTTTTGTCCTGAGGCTGTCGGAAATCTTAAGCTTTACCTCAGACTGTAAAAAGTCCTGACACTGGAGACTCCTTCCATACACTGTGTACATAAAACTTATAAGTTCCTTGCTGTAAAAGCTGTTGCTATAGAAATTATATATTAAAATAAGCACATTAATGTTAACCTCAGAGCCGCTGCTATGGAAAATTAATCAACAACTTCTGACCAATCAGGACACAGAATCAATCGGCTATGGAAAATTAATCAACAACTTCTGACCAATCAGGGCACAGAATCAATCGGCACTGTTTTTAAGTGTTAGTTTTGATTTGTCTTTGGTTTTGTGAAAGAGAGGGGGTGTGCGCAAGAATTCTAATGGAGTCCAGCTTTTGCCTTTTCTGTGGAGAGGTGTGTGTGTGTGTGTGTGTGTGTGTGTGTGTGTGTGTGTGTGATAAAAAGCACCTCCCACATTCACACTCCTCCTGCCCAGTGGACTCTCTGTTCCTCCTCTCGCTCTCTCTCTCTCACACACACACACACACACACACACACACACACACACACACACACACACACACACACCTGCTCCCACCCACCCCCCTCCCCAGCTATGACTTCAAATCCTGATTATTCTGCTACAATGACAGTAGTTAAATAGTGGAATACTTTGGGATATTAATGACTATTATAATGGTATTAGCCATCCTAATACAGCAGAAAGTGAAGACATTATACTGATAGCAGCTTTATTTTCAACAAAGTTCGGTTTTCATAATGCATTTACGTTTATAAATTTCATTATGTCTCTATTTTTTTGTTTTGTTTTGTTTTGTTTAGTTTTTTTTTTTTTTTTTTTTTTTTTACGAGGGGATTGGCAGGGACTCAGCTGTATGGACATCTAGAGGAAGTTAATTCCACCACCTAGGTGCCAGAACAGAAAAAAGTCAAAGGATGTCTTTCTCGATCTTTGAGAGATTGTGGGACTAGTCAAGCACTGCTGGAGGATCGAACTTACCTTGGTGTGGTGCATGGTGTGCTGAGAGGAAAATGGTTGTTGCACCATTTTTTGGTTTGTAAGCAAGCATTATACAGATCAGCATCATTGAGTGGAGCATCATAGAGTGCTCTCTTAGCCAACAGCAGGCCTGTACCACCATTTCTGCCAGCTTCTCATGAAGAGTGAGAGAATGCTTAGGCAGAGGATAGTTGTGTGCCCTTTAGAGTTTTATGGAGTTCATGGCTTGACAGGTCAGGGATTTTTTTGTACCAGACTCAAAACAGCAATAGCATTCACTATAGTACATACAAAAGTAATCTACAATTCTATTTAAATTTATTAAATTATATTTATTTAAACATTTACAGGTTTGAATGTTTAAATGAAATGAATATAGGTATTTTATTATTATTTAATTAAAATATAAATATATATTTTAAGTATGCTGATAATTGTTTGATGATGAAATGCGTAAAAAAAAAAAGTTATATTTTTACCAGGTTAATGTACAGTATGCCTTTAATGACCAGACAGAGTTAACAAACAAAATAGAAACTTGCAGTTAGAAAGGAAATCACTATCTACATAGAGATCTTTTCACTTGGAACTCAGTGACGTGTAGATTATGATCAAAGGTGCCAGGACATACAGTAATACATGATGCCTTGATGTCTATTGGCTACTTTGATACCCACAACCTCAGTGTCATTTCAGCTCTGAAGATGTCTGCACTCTGTTGTCTAATCTTATTTCTGATGGAGCTTTCTTGACTGTAACAGGTAATTCAAATCATTATAATGCACTTTCAATTAATTCCATTATTTGCTTATTTGTAGGATATACTTAAATTGCAAATATCTTAATGTTTAACAATGGATAATATAGAAAAGTTGAGGCAGATAACATAAACTGCAATATTATGAAATTATAATTGGGATAGATTAGTAGGGCACTATGTTAGCACCTTAGCATTAAATATAATTAACATTATAAATATAATTAGTATTCACCAAAAATGTGTGTGTGTGTGTGTGTGTGTGTGTGTGTGTGTGTGTGTGTGTGTGTGTGTGTGTGTGTGTGTGTGTGCATGCGTGCGTGCATGCAATCATTTTCTCAAAACAGTAAAGAATACCTAAACAAAAGGTTTACTTAAAAAACAGTAATTGCTGATTTTATTAATAATTTCCACATTGATTTTAGCATGAACTGATGACTAATTGTATTTTTTTTTTCTAGATGAAAACTATGTAAAAGTGTCAGTATCACAGAGCAGAGTGTCGGACTCGGTTCCTGCAGGAGCGTCAGTGACTCTGCAGTGTTCGGTTCTCTCTGAGAGCAGAGCAGCAGAACTCCAAGTGCTCTGGTTCAGAGCTGCTCCACCACAATCCCATCCTCAAATCATTTACACTCATCACAACAGCAGCCATCAGTGTGAGAGCGGCTCTTCTACACACACCTGTGTGTACAACTTCTCCAAGAACATCCTCAGCCTCAGTGATACTGGGACTTACTACTGCGCTGTGGCCGCGTGTGGGAAGATCATTTTTGGGAACGGGACACGAGTACAACTGGGTAAGTTTGTTGAAATGCTAAAATTGCTGATTGAAAACCTTTAAAATATTCCTATGGTCACAGGGGTATAGAGTCATTATTTACCTTTTGCCTAGTTGGGAACCTGGTAATACTAAACTATACAATAAAAATATGATTCTGGCCTAATGTAGCTTTCACATATTGCTTTTTATTTGACTATAATATATATATATATATATATATATATATATATATATATATATATATATATATATATATATATATATATATAATTCTACATTTCTGGCTAGAAAAACACAGACATTTTAATATTTCTTTAGACTGCATTTTGCTTTGTTTGCGGCATGCATTTGATGTGGCATAGTTTTAAGATGCTTATGCAATGTCACCACGTTTATTTCTGTCCAGAGTCACTTATAGTTTTTCTCCAAGATTTTGTACTGATGATGAAAAAGAGTCAGACTCCTGCGTAAAGTTATCTCCAGCACATTAGCTTATTGAGTTTTTTCTCCTTCTTCTTACTTTTTCTATTAAATATAAATATAAATGTGAGTTGTACTTTTTTATATTTTAACTTTACCAAACATTTAATGACCTCCGATCATGCTAGTTCAATTTTCTGTCCAATCAAATTTCTATCCAAGTTATAATATTGTGTTGGACAGTTCCCAATTTCAGTAGTTTCAGCAATCTCCTGTTTTCTTTCCTTTTTGTAGGACAATATGTTGACCCTTCTGAAATAGAGTAACATCTTTGCCATGAGCACAGGATATGTCAACTGATATGGTTGTTTAAGAAATGAGAAGCTCCTCACTGCATCAGTTAGGGTTAAATTACTTTTTGCCACCTGAAACATATTAATCACTGCAGTAATTATCCAATAGAAGGCTCTTTCTTATTTACTTTGTTAAATAAAGGTGGTAAATAGGTGGTAAATTTATTGCTAAATAAAGTTTTTTTTGACTGGGCAGTGTATTTAAATTGTTTAAGCTAAAAATACAGATTTTCACTGTACTTTATTTAATCATTTTGTCATTTAAATGTTTTTGAATATTGTTTAGGTTTCAATGATGTATGCTTATTTATGTTTCAAATGTTAGCATAGAGTTGTAAATGTTCAGACATTTCTCAAAGCATTATATTCCATGTCCTAATTAATACATTATTTGCACTAGACATATTAATAATTTTATGTTTTGTCCTGCAGCCAGACATCCAGGTCCTGAAGTGATCTACCTCACAGTAGTGGTGGCTGTGTGTCTGGTTGTGATTTTCACTCAAGCTGTTATAATCTGTAAAAAAGACCACCGTAATGAACTCAGAGGTCAGTTTGTAAGATACAAAACTGTACACACTTTTTGTAAATCATAGAATTATTTATCAATAATTATTTATTAGAATTAATTATTATTATTTTCCTCAGTATTATTAGATTTTTTTATGTGTATTTTCATGGAATTCATGACAAATCCCAATAATTTTTTTTTACTCTATTATTAAATTGCATCTTTAGATACTTTGCAGCCTGTCACAGTAATGCACTTTTAATTGAATCTGCATCATTTAATTTAATTTGAAATTAAATAAAGGGTGACTCAAGACCTTTACACACTGTTGACATTGTATGTGTGTATATCATAACATGACAATTAAGTGTCTCTTTGTAGAGAGATCTGAAGATGCAGTCGCAAAGAAAACATCTAAAATTAAAAACCAGGTAACTAATACTAACTAATAATTATTAGCATTGCTTCCGTAGTAGCAAATTTTTATTTGAGATGGATTTTTAGGGCCCAAGCACATCAGCCCCATGTTATCATAGTGTGTGCCTCTTGTTTTTTATTGTTATTAAAGTGTTTGTCCACAAGCTATCTGTAAACATGAGGTTTTATTATTCTGTTCATATGCATTCCCAACAGATCCATGATGCTGTGAAGCTGAATTTTGCTGCCTTCAATAACTGCAATAGAGAGGAAAAGGGAGCTCATGATAATGTCTACACTGCAGTGATTTACTCTCCTGTTTTTTAAATTTTATGTTCCATGTCCTCGTGTCTTTCCTCCCTGATTGATGATTTCCAAAAACATGGCAATAGGTAAAATACTTAAAATTAATTGTAATTGAGAGATAATGAATGTTTAAACATGTGTATTCAATGTGCCCCTTAAATGACCCAGGGTGTATTTCCACATTATGCCCAATGTTCCTAGGTTGGACTATGCATTGCTACTACCTGGTTAAGAATATTGCTGTGCTAAATAAATGAAGAAAAACTCAAACAGATAAAAATTATTAAATTGCTATGGATTTTTACCATAACACACACTCTGTCTGTACTGTAGCACATAGGCCATGCTTTACTGATCACATTTTGGCATGAAGTTTCCTGTTGTAAAGTACAATTTCTGTGGGCTAATTTGGTATTTAGCAACATGGAACAAACGATGCAACAGCATATACTTTGCAGCCCAACCTATCCCAAGTTTTTTTGCAAAAAAAAAAAAAAAAAAAGTTGTACACATAAAGTATAAAAGTAAGCAATGATAGAGGGCAAAATCTTGGCAAACATGTACAGTACAGGTAAGAGCAACAGCATGTACAATAGAATGCTCACAATAGAACATAATAAAACAAGTATCATATAACTAATGAAAATTAATAAATATTTCAAGAACTCCAAGTGAGAACTGAGTAAATGATAGCAGGACATTGCACACAATCTAAAAGGTAATACAATTAGACAACACAGCATGTTACTATAATTAAAGCAACAGTACATCAGTTGTTAGACTGAGGAGATATTAGATTTATGAAGTCCTACAGCTGTTTTTAAGTCTTATCTCTGACTTGTTTTTCATACAAATAAATATTATATTTATATGATATTACATATTATATATTACATTTATATTTATCTTATCATTACAAATTATATTACATTTCATACAAATAAAGCACTATTCGCAATTTTTCTCTTTCTGCACATTGTATTGTTGTATAGCATATACTGTAGCGACATGACCCGGAACCCAAAATACTTTCACTTCAATATAGCCTCCATTCTTTAAGGAAGATGGGAAAAAAGGAAACAAAATTTTTTACTATACAAAATACAGGCATGGCCGATTTGCACTGGATTAAAATAAAATATAACCTCCACAATTATTACCCCTCTCACAAGTTCCCCAGGTAATACTAATCCCGTGCGAATATATGATCCGCATATGACAGAATCCTCAGTTGTTCTGTTTGTCAGTAGGCAAACTGGTGTTAATTTAGATCAGACTGAACACTGTGTTTAATGTGGATTTAGTTTTGTATAATACAATTTTGGGTTAATTCATCTGTTATTGTGTCACATCACGACACTGAAGATAAAGATCTCTCAATTAGTGTAACTCAGCTTTTTCAAATAATCTGATCACTACATACTGGTGCCCTGTGTGAGGATCTTTGTTTTTTGTTTGTCGGTGTGTTAGAGCTGAATGAGTAAGATGGACATAGACACTGTTAATATAATGGGTGGTAATATAGCTGACCTGTTTAGGCATGTACATGCTGAGAATGATGTGGATTATTCAGTAGACTCGTTTGTAATGCGACTTAACCCAACCGCTGAAAACATCTCCTTGATAAGCTCATTGTATATATCTGATGATGATGATGATGATGATGATGATGATGATGATGATGATGAGGGTGGTCCTAAAATGTCTGGTGTACAGATGATGCAAGCAGTGGTGTCTCAGCTCAATGTGGCTTTATTAGTTCTTACGGAAAAGGTTAAGACTCTAGAGCGTGAATTTAAAGAGGTTACTAATAGTACACTATCTTAAATAGAGAAACCAGTTTTCAGCAGGCCGTGGATGCTAGCCTTGCGGGGATGTAAGATTACGTTTAAGAGGCCCTGGAAAAGCTGGAAAGAGTTCACCACCATCTACAATGATTTTCTGTGACTCCAGTGGCTGCTCCTAGAGGAAATATACTGTTACCACCACAACCAATCAGCTTCACTGGCGAAGGGCCTCTGTCCATTACAACTAACTTGCTTACCTCCTCGGGTATGCCGACTACGTCTTCCTTTTGTGCTCGACCACCCATCCGTTTGGAATTTCCAATGTTTGGCGGTTTCTCAGACACAGCTGATGTGCCCAACTTTCTGCAGCAGTGTGAAAACTACCTGGAGATCAGGTCACTACTCAGCGTGGAGCTCATCGGAACACTCAGCACAGGACCTGCGCTGAGCTGGTGGCAGGCATTAAAAGCAGATTTTTTTTTTTCTGTTCCATTTCATTTGTTGCCTGGTTAAATGCCTACTGTATAAAGTCACCAGGACACGATGCCCTCATGTCTATCAATGACTACTTTTAAAACCACAACCCCAGTGTCATTTCAGTTCTGAAGTTTGTTGTCTTGTCTTATTTCTTTGCCTAATATGTACAGTAAGTGTTTTAATGTATTTCATTAATTATTGATTTAAACATTTGCTATACTTGAATAAATTTTTTTCAGTTGTGATTTGAATTACATTGATTTTTTTGCTATTGTATTAAATTTTATTATATTTATATTTGTTGAGCTCACAGTTCTCCAACAATTCCACAAGTAAACAAAGAACATGAAGGACTCTACTATTGTGGTCACTTTGATTATGACAAGGTGTCTTTTAAACTATCCAGTGGGACTTTATTGACTGTAACAGGTAATTAAAATAACTGTAATTATCTTTTAAGGGTGAACAAGGACTTTTAATTAATTTATGTCTTTGTTTATTGGTAGACTATACGTAAATGTCAAATATTTAAATGTTTAAAATTATATAATATAGAAAAGGGTCTTGTATAAAATTGAGGCAGATAAACTACAATATTACAAAAAAAATTAATAAAAAAATAATAATAATATAAAAAATAAATAATAATAATAATAATAATAATAATAATAATAATAATAATAATAATAATAATTATTATTATTATTATTATTATTATTATTATTAATACCCCCTTATACCCCCTTTTGCCTTCAGAACTGCCTTAATTCTACGTGGCATTGATTCAACAAAGTGCTGAAAGCGTTCTTTTTGTTACGTTGACTTTAGAAACTTTTGAAATATTTAAAAAATAGCATCTTGCAGTTGATGGAGATTTGTGGGATGCACATCCAGGGCACGAAGCTCCCGTTCCACCACATGCCAAGGATTCTCTATTGGGTTGAGATCTGGTGACTGTGGGGGCCATTTTAGTGCAGTGAAAACATTGTCATGTTCAAGAAACCAATTTGAAATGATTGGAGCTTTGTGACATGGTGCATTATCCTGCTGGAAGTAGCCATCAGAGGATGGGGACATGGTGTTCATAAAGGGATGGACATGGTCAGAAACAATGCTCAGGTAGGCCGTGGCATTTAAACGATGCCCAATTGGCACTAAGGGGCCTAAAGTGTGCCAAGAACAGATCCCCCACACCATTACACCACCAGCACCAGCAGCCTGCACAGTGGTAACAAGGCATGATGGATCCATGTTCTCATTCTGTTTACGCCAAATTCTGACTCTACCATTTGAATGTCTCAACAGAAATCGAGACTCATCAGACCAGGCAACATTTTTCCAGTCTTCAACTGTCCAATTTTGGTGAGCTTGTGCAAATTGTAGCCTCTTTTTCCTATTTGTAGTGGAGATGAGTGGTACCCGGTGGGGTCTTCTGCTGTTGTAGCCCATCCGCCTCAAGGCTGTGCGTGTTGTGGCTTCACAAATGCTTTGTTGCACACCTCGGTTGTAACGAGTGGTTATTTCAGTCAAAGTTGCTCTTCTATCAACTTGAATCAGTCAACCCATTGTCCTCTGACCTCTAGCATCAACAAGGCATTTTCGCCCACATGACTGCCGCATACTGCCGCATCTCTCTGATAGGGTGAATCCATATGTCTTGACCTTCTGAGCCAGATCACACATTTGCCCCATTTTCTGGAGCTAACTCTGTAGGTCCTACATCCTACAGCGTAGGATGTTGCTCCTTTGAGCTTTAGTGGGGATAATGGATCAGCTCCAGTCAGCTGGTATTTAAAATTACATGTTAAGTCAGATTGAAAGCTGAGGTCAGAGTGCAGGGTCAGCGAGGATACAGAACCCCTGGACTAGATAGGGTTCCTTGACAAGGCTTTCAGTAGAATCAAATTAAAATTGCTGATGAAATGTGTGTTGAAGTATCTGCATAATGGGACACTAGGTAATTGTTCCTCTAGATTTTTAGAGTCTTAATAGCTTTGTTATTTAATTCTATTCACTTTTTATTTCTGTGCCTAGTCTAATAGAACAGTCTGGCAAACTAGAACATAATGTTTAGGCATTTAGCAGATGCCCTTATTCAGAGTGAATAACATTTTATCTCATTATACATCACAGCAGTTGATTGCTCAACAGGGGTAACTGAGCAATGTTGGGGCTTGAACAACATCTTAACCACTGAGCTTAACCTGGCCATATAACATAAAGCTGATAGTAGTATATATGCTCACGCTCATAAACACACACACACACACACACACACACACACACACACACACACACACACACACACACACACACACACACACACACACACACACACACACACAAGCACGCACACACATATATGTAAAAATTAAATGGAAAGAGGTAGATGTGTAAAGAACTACAGCAGACCTATACCATCCACTCTCGTGAAGAGTAAGAGAAAGCATAGGCAGAGGACAGTTGTGTGCAGGATACTGGAAAAACAAGGCAGAGGATAGTGGTGTGCTGAAAAAACAATCAGGTTTAAGTAACTTGGTGCCAGATCTTTAGAGCTCTAGAGCTCTTATGGAGTGCGTGGCTTCACAGGTCAAGATTTTTTTTTTTTTTTTATTTTTTTTTTACCAGAGTTTGGCTCAAAACAGCAGCAGCGTTCACTACAGTATATAGTACATACAAAAGTAATTTACTATTATATCTAAATTGATTAAATTATATTTATTAAAAAATTTATAGGTTTTCTGTGTTTAAATAAAATTTATATAGGTATTTTTAAGCAGATTTTTTATAAATTATTGAAAATATTGAAGATTGTCTGATTGTGAAATGCACAAAAAATGTAATATGTAATATTTTTAACATTTTAATGTCTTTAATGACCAAACAGAGTTACCAAAATAGAAACTTGCAGTTAGAAAGGAAATCACTATCTACATAGAGATCTTTTCACTTGTAACTCAGTGACGTGTAGACTATGATCAAAGGTGCCAGGACATAAAGTAATACATGATGCCTTGATGTCTATTGGCTACTTTGATACCCACAACCTCAGTGTCATTTCAGCTCTGAAGATGTCTGCACTCTGTTGTCTAATCTTATTTCTTTGCCTAATATGTAAGTGTTTAAGCATTTTTAATTAGTTATTTACTTAAATATTTGCTATACTTGATGAGCATGTCTTTGTCAGTTGTGATTTTATTTAGCTTGATATTTTTGTATCATTGTTTTTAATTTTATTATATTTGCATTTGTTTAGCTCCTGTCCAGTCCTTGGATCTTTCCAGACCAACTTTAATTTCAGTAAAATCTGGAGAACGTGTTATTTTTAACTGCACGTTTAATGAGAGTGATGAGATATTTCAGCTCTTCATTTGGTACAAACAAAGATTGGGAGAGATGCCTCAAAAAGTGGCACAAGGATTTACATATGAGGAGATCAAAATCTCACCCGAGTTTCAACAATCAGGATTTAAAATAGAGACGATTGATAACAGCATTTCTTTAACAATTCCACAAGTAAATAAGGAACATGAAGGACTTTACTACTGTGGACAGTTTAACCATGAAAAAGTGGCTGTTAAACTATCTGATGGAGCTTTCTTGACTGTAACAGGTAAAATGCACATGTAATTCCTTTATTTGTTTATTCATAGAATATACTCAAATTGCAAATACCTTAATGTTTAACAATGCATAATATAGAAAAGGGTCTCATTCATTAAAGTTGAGGCAGATAACATAAACTGCAATATTATAAAATTATAATGGCATTATGTTAGCACTTATAATTACTATTCACCAAAAAAAAAAAAAAAAAATATATATATATATATATATATATATATATATATATATATATAGAACCAAATAGAAAAAATAAAGTATAATATGTATATATTTTTTTATATTTTTATCTTTTACTTTAAATATTTCTTTTTTTCTTCTTTTTTACTCAGAGCAGAACATAATTATGCTGATCAGGTTTGTTCTCAAATTAGCATGTATTTTTTGTAAAAAAAAAAAAACGTTGTGCGAGCTTATGATTTGATCAAATTGTTACATGCTATGATGAACCAAAAACAGGTGTTATAATTATTATTTAATGTATTAGTGTGTGTGTGTGTGTGTGTGTGTGTGTGTGTGTGTATGTGTGTGTGTGTGTGTGTGTGTGTGTGTGTGTGTGTGTATGTGTATGTGTGTGTGTGTGTGTGTAATGCTTCTGCACAGTCATTTTCTCAAAACAGTAAAGAATTAAACTTTACTGAAAAAACTTAAACAGAATGTTTACCTAACGAAACGGTAATTGCTGATTTTATTCATAATTTCTAAATTGATTTTAGATCAACTGATGACTAAATGTTACATTTTTTTACTAGATGTAAGAGATGTAAAAGTGTCAGTATCACAGAGCAGAGTGTCGGACTCGGTTCCTGCAGGAGCGTCAGTGACTCTGCAGTGTTCGGTTCTCTCTGAGAGCAGAGCAGCAGAACTCCAAGTGCTCTGGTTCAGAGCTGCTCCACCACAATCCCATCCTCAAATCATTTACACTCATCACAACAGCAGCCATCAGTGTGAGAGCGGCTCTTCTACACACACCTGTGTGTACAACTTCTCCAAGAACATCCTCAGCCTCAGTGATACTGGGACTTACTACTGCGCTGTGGCCGCGTGTGGGAAGATCATTTTTTGGAACGGGACACGAGTACAAATAAGTAATGACATGTTAAATTGTTAAAAAATTCTGATTGGAAACATTTAGAACACTGCTACTGTATAATCACAGCATGGAAGTTCTGCCCATAATTTCAACATGCTGCTACATGAATCTTATTATTACATTCATGATTTACTCAAGTTCATGAGATTTTCATCATATTTTATTATATTTTATGTTTGTATTACAGAAGAATATGTGAATCCTGTAGTGATCTGCCTCTCTATAGCTTTGGGTGTGTGTTTGGTAGTGATCTCTTTTTTAAGCTTTAAGTGGAGAGACTGTGAGCAACATACAAGTAAGTGTAGTATTTTTACACAAACTAATATGTCAATAACCAAATAAAAAAATTTTCTGCCAAATTCATAATTTTTTGTCATTTAAATAAAATTAGATATACTTTGATCGCCACATATCATAAAACTAGCTGTAACTAAATAAATAAATAAATCATGAAGGGTAAGCTATGAATTAAATAATTCTCCTTTATTATTTATTTATTATTCTTATTTTTATTATTATTAATACATTTTTCATTTTTGTTATTTAAACTAGAGATACAACGCACTAAGAGGAGACAGAAGAAAACAAGCCCTCAGGTACAAAAAGAGCTCCAACGCATATTCATCATTTTCTTTTTAAATATTCAGCTCACAGTTTTTTATTCTTTCCCACAGATCCATGACTCTATGGAGCTGAATTATGCTGCCTTAGATTTAAAGAAAATCAAAACTAAAACAGAAAGACAAAAAAGAAATAAGCCTCAGGACACTGTGTACTCTGAGGTCAGATCTCTCACTACTACTTAGATCATATATTTTACAATTATTTATTGATTGTATTGAGTACAATAATACAAAAAAGTATTATATATATTTTTTGTAATTTTATAATTAAAGTTTAAGTTTTTTTTCAGAAATAAAAAATTCAATCTTGTCATTTGCTTATACTATTTTGGTTTGATTAACAAAAAAAAAAGATTGTTGTTATGAGATATTAATTCTGCTGGTTTTATGTTCATCGATTGGAAAAAATACTAATTATTAAATGATTATAAACTTTTGTTCAAATGTATTTAATTTCAGCTTGCAGAAATAAAAAACACAAACCAGTAAAAGCATAATACACAAATGTACAACACACAGGCTGCCAGAAGTGAACTAAATGTGTTTAGTGGATTTTTTGAGAATGGTGAAGCCATTAAAATGGCATTTACACACCGTTACTCCAAGTTCAGTTACCTGTTTGATTTATATATATTTTTTATGCTCCTGCAAGTACTGAGTTTGGTGCTATTTGAAGCCATTGATGCACTTATGGTAATATTTTTAAAAGAAAATTAAGCTGTGAGATAATATTCCAACACTTCAAAGATGTATGAACATTGTGTGCAAATTTAATGAGATTTAAGTGAGAATGTGCCATGTCTTATATTGTTTTCTACTTAGATTTCTAAACTGTGATACAACTTCACAGACATATCTGTGCCCTCGATAAGGCACCGTCATCAAACAGAAACTGGTAGAGGAGGAGGCTGATGATGCTGTAAACTAAAATGTTTATATTACATATAACATTTCTCTTGATCCTCAAACAATCTTTGTGATTAAAAATGGTTTTCACTCACAACACTTTTTCCTTAATCTAATTTCCTGCCACTTTTTGCTATTTTATTAAAACTTAGTCACACACTTCAATATTTATTTGAGTGCATTTACAGTAGCTTTAATTCTGCACCTGAGGTGACCTGTTCATACAGTATGTATAAATGCCTCATGCTCCCTGAACCACTTTTTCACAGTCCTGAGTCTTGGAATATAACTGTGCCGTCAGGGAAGAAAAAAAAAGGTACTGTAACCTGGTCATTCTGTACATTTAGATTGTCAGCTGACTTACTTTTAAAGCCACATAACTTTGCTGAGCCTAGACCTGACCAAATTAAGCAAACCCCATATCATAACACTGCCTCCAGAGGCTTGCACAGTGCATAGCTTAATGTGCTAACCCTGCTAACCCTGACAAACCCATCACTCTGGATTAGGGTCAGTCTGGACTCATTTGACCACTTGAACTTTTTCCATTGCTTTTTTTACAATATTTATACTATCTGATGTTTTTTTTTTCTTTTTCTGTCTCTCTAACAAGTAGTTTTCTTATGAACACAAAGCTGTTTAGTCCCAATCTTGAACAATGTTCAACACATTGTGTGAGTGGAAATGCTCTTAATTTCACTACTGAACATAACTCTGATTTCTGATTGTGTTTAAAAGCTCTACATTCATGTTTTTTCTGACCAATTTTTTTTTTAGAGAGGTTGATGGTTCATACTATCCTTACAGTTTTAAATGATGTGTTGACCAGCTCTTAACCCAATCCCAGTCATTTTAAATCTTATTAGCTATTGTCCTTGCTTGATGCAGGCCTATACTCTGACCCTTATTTAAACAATGACATAAATATACAAGAATATAGTTTGCAATACTTTTTACTTCATTTCATTTGGTAGGGAAAAAAATCACAAAACTACAAAAAATAATGATCTTATAATAATGATAAAATATTCATTTGCATACTTAAAATTATAAATATTTTATTTTATATACAGATTTTAACATGGAAGTGACTTATGTAGGGCGAAAGCACCTTTCAAATAATTATTTCAAAGAATTATTAATGAATTCATATATATTTTTTTCTTTTTTTTTTTCTTTTTTTTTTTTTTTCTGTCGACTAACAGGAGATTTGGGGGTTTCTTAACATGCTGAAAAAACTCAGCACATGGTTTGGAATTTGCAGTTTTAGGTTGCCAGAGCAGCCCGGCCTCAGGAGTGTCACATGCTCTTCACAGCACACCCTAGAAAATCTTGCTGCATAACTCATACACACTTGCACTTTAATGTAAACACATGTAAAACCCGGTACTCATTTACATGTGTTTGAGCTGAACAACTTTTGCACTGCATGTCATGACCTTTACTCAACAGGAAGTCAGTTATTTTGGCATGTGTTACTTCCATATAAAACAATAATGTAACTCATATTAAAGCCTTCATGTCCCAGATAATATGGCTTCTCTAGTCAGTTTAACAGTTAGAGGGAAAATTCTTGTCCCTTTTGACATCAGTGCACATTGCTGTGATCTGTTTCAATAGAACCAAACGGTTACTTTTGTCCTTTTGGTGGTTCCCCTTTAAAAGCATGCGGCCATTGTTTTTTTGGTGCTACTGGATGGCAATAGTGCAGGTGCATGGGCCCAATCATGGTTGCTTGCAACTATATTATTATTATTATTATTATTATTATTATTATTATTATTATTATTATTATTAATTTTATTATTATTATTATTATTATTATTGTTGTTGTTGTTCTTATTTTAAAATTGTTTTTAAATCTTGCTTATAGTTATTATATTTGTTTTAACAAACTAACAAAACCCTTACAAATAATAATAAATCAAAATCAAATAAATGAGTGCTGTATAACTCAGAATCCTCCTCTAATATTAAAACAAATATGGCATTAAAGACCCAGGGATATGGCTTGGCACAGGTCAAAAACCATAAAACATAAACAGATAACCAAAAACCCTAATTCAAATGACTAATTCAAATGGGAGAAGAAAAAGCAATGCAATGTAATATAAAGAACAAGAAAGCATGCAGTGGCATGAAAAAAAAAAAAAAAGTAAGGCTTTGTGGTTTGTGAGTGCCCATGTGCTTTATATATCAAACAGACAGGAAATGAGCACGACAAAAAGAAGACGTGTCCTAGAATTCAGAATTCAGGTAAGTGTGCCTTGAGGTCAGATGGTGGTCGAATTGTCCTAGCAGATGTGACAGAGCCCCAGTTGATGGCTGGCTCTCAAATCTGAGTCACTTCTCTCACACAGCGTATCCCTGATTTTTAACCCTTTGGGTCAGATCCCACATTTAATTTATCAATTTTATGGAGAATTTTAGCAGGTTAACACTGGAGGCTGATGCTCCATTAGTGGATTTGTTACATGAAAACATTGGTGTTTTATTTTATTATTATTTTTTTTTACATGTACCCCTGTTTAGAGGCTGAGGTCAGAGTTCAGGGTCAGGGAGTGCAGATACAGTAGGGTTGAGTGCATTGTGCAACAATGGGAGCTTGAACCCCCTGACCTTTTGATTAGTAACCCAAAGCCTAAACCATTTAAGCAGCTACTGCCCCTAGTAAAATACAGCAGGAAGTAAATTAATAAAGAAAAAAAGTAGGGGCAAGCTGGAGAGATATTTTTGGACAAGTGAATCAAACCTGATTACCACATTGTTCGCTTCTCCTTATCCACTCTTGATGTCACAAGAGGACAGCTTCAGCTCCACTTCTGATAGCATCCAACTGAAATTGATGATGAAATGTGTGATAAAAGTGCTGCAGATTGGAGGACTTGATAATTACTCCACTAGGTTTTTGAGAGTCTGAAGGCTTCTTCATTTCACTTCAGTGGCTGATTATGTACTATATGTTTTTAAACCACGCTTTTTGGTCGAGCTTTTAGTGATATTTAGCAGTTTTACAGTATTTGGTTGTGGTTTTGCTTCATCTTATGGCTAAGAGTAAAGATGTGATGTAATTTAACTTTGTTTCACCACAGACCTTTGTGTGGACTAAATTGTGTTACTAGAGAGGAAACATACATGTACATGGAAATGGAAATTTAACTTGTGACTTGAAGCAGCCAATGAGATGAAGAGTTCTGAAGAACAAAACACTTAGTGTGCTCATCATGCAACCACTTTTCAACCTACTTTAAAATGTCTCCAATGTCTCCACTGTGGATAATCGTCTCATTTCTAAA
>JAAGKR010007670.1:0-35301 GCA_011419295.1 Clarias macrocephalus | reverse complement strand
GTATGATGAGTCCAGATTTATCCTGTTCCATCATGTCTGCTTACAGAGGCAGTGTTATGATCTTCAGTTATTGCTTCAGTTGGTTAGGTCTAAGTTCAGCAATTTAGTTTAATTATGTACCCGAAAAATGAGGTTATCTGACAACCTGAACACACAGAATGACCAGGTTTTTCCATCAATGGATTTTTTCCTCCCCTGATGGTATGTGCATATTCCAAAATGACAATGCCAGGATTCATCTGGCTTAAATTGTGAAAGACTAGTTCAGGGAGCAAAAGACATAATTTTCACACAGATTGGCCATCACAGAGTCCAGACCTTAACCTCACTGAAATTCTTTGGGATGTGCTGGAGAAGACTTTACACAGCAGGCCGACTCTCCCATTATCAATATCAATACAAGATCTTGGAGATAAATTAATTAGACTCTACTAAATTGGACGGAAATAAATGTTTTACCACATAAGCTTATCAATATAATTTCACAGCTGTAATCAAAGCAAAAGGCAATCCAACAAAATATTAGTGTGTGACTTTTTCTGTGGCCGGGAGGTGTAGAATGCAGCCAGTGAGTTCAACAAGATATCTGAGTCATGAGTTTTAAAGTGAAATAATGCTATATAAAGAAGTCCTATATGCTTATGCTATATAATGCTTATCGAGGCAGCAGATTGTACCCAAATTTATACAGCATCAGGACAATAATAACCCCAAAACATTCAGTTAATGTCATTAAGAACTATCGTTAGCATAGAAAAGAACAAGGTGTCCTGGAAGTGATGGTTTGGCCCCCCACAGAGCCCTGATCTCAACATTTTCAAGTCTGTCTGGGATTACATGAAGAGATAGACGGATTGGAGGCATCCTACATCCACAGAAAGTCTGTGGTTAGTTCTCCAAGATGTAATAAACTGGTAACACTGGTAACTGACGTTACAGCATTTTTTCACAACTGCCTAAAACTTTTCCACGCACGCACGCACGCACGCACACACACACACACACACACACACACACACGTCTTCATCTCAGTGTTGCCTTAAGTTCTAATTAATATTAGTATCATTTAAGAGCACTGCTCAAGAATAATAAAAATAGAACACGTTAATCTCAGTTGACCTCTAGTTAATGCTCTGGACTTATGACATCTCATGCTCTAAGGAAATGAAATGTCAAGCATGTGCTAACAGATTTGTATGGCACTCCATATTTTCCAGAATACTGTTGGCTGTTTCCACTGAGATGATCCTAGTGATAATGTGACTTAGATCAATGTCAAATACAATCTCAGGCAATTCCCCAGTGAGTCTCCTCAATAAAGACTCAGTTATCGTATATGTTTATTTGCCTACTGCTTGATTGAGTTTCTACGGTAATCATAATGTACACCTTTTAGTCACAAATTAGGGCTTAGAGGACTTAAGTACTATTATTGCTTGTGGTCTTCTATTATATTGTTATAATCTTATATACCTATAAAAGTATGCGCCATCCGCAAAGTGACAAACTGGTCTCATCTAAGTAACACCATAGGTTCAGGAAGTGTCGGGATAGTGAATGATTGGCTGCAGACAACAACCTGATATAGACATCAGTTGTTCAGCGTTAGTAATAAGATCCATGGCTGCCGGCGTTGCTTTGCTGTTTGTGTATTCTCATTTGTCCTGCCAGCTTCTTTTGACATGATGTATGTGTACATTAAAAGCTGATATTGAAAATCTCCTGTGACACTTAACAGAACGTGCAATGCTAGCACCCTGATACTGTACAGTGTGCATAACTTTGTGGCACCTGTTGAGTACCGTAATACCGTTATGGGCTTTCAGTAAACTAAGTATCAATGAATGTAACACACCGCACACTGGGAATTGTAGCACAATTCCACTGAGGTTTCCAAAATTATCTCAGTCATTTCAGTCCTTTGCACAGTTGATTCCCTGCGCAGTCAATAAATAACCTTCTCTGGGCAAAGAGCTTTAAAGGTAATCTTCAACTTTAGATATAGTATTGTTTTTAGTATTAAAAATTTTTGGCTACGAGTGAGAGAGAGAGAGAGAGAGAGAGAGAGAGAGAGAGAGAGAGAGACGCTTCATAAGGTTTATCTCATTATATGTTACTAATATGATTTTAAACCAGTAACACTGTTTTATACTAATATTCAGAGATTACCTAGATAATGATGCTTTGATTTATACTTACTATCCAGCAAACTTAACTGGCCATCTGTAAATATTTTTTATAGTTTAGTTTATACAGTTTATGTTTTCACTCAACTTGATTTTAATTTCATACATTATTTTTGCTTTTCCTCAGTGCTTTAGGAGTGCAAGAGCTCTAAATTTGACATGAATGCAGCACTAATCCATGACAAATTATTTATCAAGTCATTCTGGGAGAAAAGAATTTCAAATCACACCCAGATGACAGACGGTGAGGAAATAAGGATGAAGAACAGTGCTCTGTCAAAGTAAGAATGACACTTTCTTATTATATTTATTGTATTAAAAGACCTTTTTAATTTACACTTTTTAATTTCCCATTGACATGTTTAATAAGAATATAATGAAAGTGTTTCAAAAGACTAGAACAAAGATTTGGACGTGGCAGTTTAATAATCTATGTGCCATTCTGCTCTCTCTGTATAACTAAAAATTTTTAACCTTATCTGATGTTTTTTTTTTCTAAAGTGACATTAAGTATGAGAAAGGTTCTAATTAAATACTAATTATTATTAATATTATATACATTTTTTTTTGCTTTTGGTTAACATTAAAACCAGACTAGAAAAAAAAAAAGACTAAAATGCTGCACTGGATAATTCGACTAGACGAATGGGTATGAGTGGCATTTTTGGGTGCAGGCTCCCCACCCTTTTTATTTATTTATTTATTTTTACAGAAAGACACTAGAAACATTGTGATTTGTTTGATTATGATTGTTGTTTGGTTAATTCTGATGACTTGTGCCCTGCCGGTCACAGTTGTTAGGCTGAATTCCAGATGGGAACAGACAATTATTATTACTACTATTATTATTATTATATATGTATTTACTTTTATTTTTAGTTTGATTATTATTACACTTTATTGGAAGAAAATTATTAAAATATTAAAGGACAATGATATGTTTTTAATTAAATTTATTTAAAAATAAGTTCAATTGGCTATACATAGCATTTGGCAGATAAAAAAAGAAACGGCTAACAGTCTATGATTCCAGTTAACACCATATCTCCCTGGATAAATGTGACACTATAACCTCAATGTTTCTTTTAATTTGTGTTTTTCTAGGCTCCGTGATGAATGGATAATAAGACTTGAAAGTCGAACAAAACATATCAAGAACTTGAATGACAGAAATGCCATAATGTCAAGAGAGGTCAAGCAAACTGATCAGGCCTGAGGTTTCACATATGTATAACTTGTATTTGTCATTTGGATTCTAAAACAATATAGAAAATTTTGTAAAAATATATATATAAATAAAATATAAATATAAAATACAAGATATTAACACTGAAATGTTAAGTGTATTTCTTGATTTAACATTGATGTGTTATTTATTTTTTATGTTATTTTTATGCATTCTTTCATACATTATTTTCTTTTTCTGATTTATTTTTGCAAATGAAGGGCTGTCAATCAAACTTGTCACATTTAGTTTATCATTATCTCATTCAGTTTAGTTGATTAATGTGTGATTACACAGAGTGACTGTATGTGGCTTGGTTTAGCACTGGCTGCTATGAATAAGTAATATACAGAACAGTTTAAACACACACGCAGCATCATGACAATTACAGTTAAACAAAATACAGTATAAGAATTTTACATAGTGTATAATGTTACTTTTATTTTGCTAACCTCTGGGTTTGTTAATCTTATATTTCTAACATAATATATTTCAGTTTAGATGTTGGTATTGTTTCCAGATAAGTCTTTAAAAAATGTAAACTGTTTCCAGATATGTTTTAAAAAAAAGACAAAGATTAGGTTAATATACATTAGGTTCACCTATAAAGATTCTAATTCATGAAAAACCTATATGAATAACCAGCCATTTGGTTCAATTTGTAAAAAAAAAAAAAAAAAAGAAAAAATTTATTGACGGTGCCTTATTTACTTCAACAATTAAAAAGGGCCACTTCTGGCCAGATATTATTTACATGGTGGATTCTTAATACAGCAACGAAATTGACATTTTAGTGTGTGTAAGTTTTTTCTTTCTAACTCCATAACCTCAATCCCTGTGTACCTACACAATGTGCACCAACTGACGGGTGCTTAATATTGTGGCCAGATCATTTACAGCATTTGAACCCTCTGAAGCACACATACAGAGACACACAATTTCACTGAGTCAGACTGATGTTAATGAACCATCACACAATTACTGTACATGTAAAAACTGATGTAATCACAAAACTTAAAGGATATTCACCGAGCTTAATTCCTGTTTTGCCATAACAGATGCCATAATTTAAACTAAGTGAATGTGTTTACTGAATTTGTTTGTTTCACAAAAGCCACAATCTTCAGGTATTAAACAAAGTATTTGTCATATACATAATTAGTTTATTTACTGTGAAGTAAAAACAAATATAATTACAATTCACAAAAAAATCTGGACTGTCAAAGAACATCTAAATATAACCGAACTAAATGAAGGGCATTAACACTTTCAGCATGTAAACTACATACCGAGGAGAATATTGGATTTTAAAAACTAAAATAATTTCAAACTGTTAGAATATGAGGACATATGATAACCAAATTTGTTTATACACATTTTATATTAAGGTTGGTGGCTTCTCTTTGTACATATAAACACACACACTAAATAAAAGAATAATAACGCAAAACAAAAGGAAATTTAAAGAAAACTGCTGATGATGCATTTCAACTTTATTTGTTGCTGAAAAGGACAATTTTATTGAAATTTCAATTACAAAATTACTTTATAAGCAAAGCCTTTCAAAGCAAAGCCTTTCCAAACTGTTTGCAACTGTTATATCAACAACAAAATAACTGAGCTATTTTCCTGAAATGGGCCTAATACTGTACAACTAAAACAATATAAACATCAGATTTTAAATAAAATCGATTGTTTATGATGAAAATATCTATAAACTTAAACCAAGCTTCAAACATAGCTGTAAAGGTCTGGTGTACTTTTCTGTAGTATTAAGACATGTAAGACAATCGAACTATAAAGATTAAAGTTCAAGTTTGTACGAATGGACTATCTTCAGGGGCATACAGCTACTTCTTCTTCTTCTTTCCTTTCTTCCCTCCCTCCCCTTGTTGTGCTCCAGTGTCACTTCCTCCACTTTTCTGTGTTCTTGTCTTTAACTTTGGAATCATCTCGGCCACGTAGAACATAACATCTTTTTCTGTCAAAAAGAAAGAAAGAAAGAAAAAAAAAAGGAGTAAATTCTCTAGAGTAACAAGTGTTGCAAACAATCTATAAATGGGTAAATGCTTTACTCATTCTTTGAGTACAACTCAAAAACTGAAATTCTTCTAGTTGGCACCCTCCCACAAGTTTATCCTATAACAAACATCATAATCCTCTTAGACATTAGTTTTTTATTTTTATCTTACCTTTACTAAGCACATCAAAACCTCTGCAAAACCTCATTATTTACCTCAAAAACAAAGCCAAGCTACGACCCGCTCTGAGTCTTGCAGACAGTGAAAAACTAGTCCATGTCTTTATTTCCTCTAGGCTAGACTATTGTAATGCATTTTTCAATGGATCTCTGGCCAGAGGCTTGTGAAACTCCAATACATGCAAAATAATGCTGCTAGAATCCTGCTGAGAGCAATACAATTTAAATCACATCACACCTGTTCTGCAATGTTGTGACTGGCTCCCAGTTTCGTACAGGACAGACTGTAGAATTCTGCTCCTGACCCACCAATGCATCCATGGGGCTGCCCCCCTCTTATTGAAAGAACTGCTATCTCCCCTAAGCTCACTAAGCTCGGCAAGTGCACAAGTTAACTTGTTAACCCCAAGGACTAAGCTCTACTCAAAGGGACCCTTCTGTCCTGCTACTTCTTATCTCAGAGACCTCCCAGACCATTTACGCTTCCCACAGTCTGTCTTTTAAATCAGGCTTTAAAACTTGCATGTTACCTAAGATTTTAAGGGGGAAAAATCATGTTTATCTTTTTATTTAAGTGCTGAGATATTTCTTCATGAAAAAGGGTATAGAAATAAAATGCATTATTAAATTTATGTATTTATTTCCAATGGATTACATAACAGAACGTATATAAATGATCACAAGGTCACTTAGTTGTGCTCTATTACTCTGACAGAGGCAGGTGATCCTTATTGTTATCTTTCACCAGCATCACTGAATGTTCTAATTTAATGCCAGATCATTAGTAAGTGCACTGCATTTCCTCATCACTGGTAATAGGAGCATGAATAGATTTAGTTGTGGTAGTGCAGATGTGTAATAATTAGAAAATCAAATATCTAAAAATAACAACTTATTTAGAACTCTATACTAACACTGGGAAGAAGCCCACTTTGCACCCTGACACCCTCAGTCTGCCCGGCATGGATTTCACCAGATATTGGGTCCATGTTAACATGAATGTATCACATCTTTGATTTGTCAGCTGAACATTCATACAGCCAACACCTGTTCTTCCTCATCCCAAAGGTGTTTAGTACCAGTGACTGAAAGGTTGCTGAAATAGTGAACTTATTGTCATGTTCATGAAACCATTTTAAAAATTACTTTTGTTTCATGCCACGATGCATTATCATGCTGGAAGCAACTTTTTTAAGATGGATAAATTGTGGCCATGAAAAGATACACATGGTCAGCAATGATACGCAAATAGGCAATGACATTCATGCAATGCTCAACTCGTGTCAACGATGTGTGCCAAGAAAACATTCCCTAGACCATTACACCATCGCCACCAGCTGAAACTGTTGACACAAGGCAGGCTGTATCCATGGATTATGCTGTCATCTTGATATTCATCAGACTAGATGACAGGCTGTACATTCTGAAACACCTTCCTTCTCACTAAAGTTGTGAAGAGCTTATTTGTATTCTATTTTAATGAAAGCAGGGAAGGTTTGGGAAGTTTTAAACATAGCATCTGATAAAATGGCATTAATTATCAAAAAAGAGGTTAGGCAATTTATAGATTACATATTTTTGTGTTAAAAGTATTGTAGTAGGCCCATAAAACTACATATTTAAAAGAAGATAATACTTGAAAGCTAAATCATTGTTGTGTATACAAGCTGAATTACACACAGACTAGCAAAAAATGTAAATAAAAAAGTTCCCATTTCAGAAAGATCAAATCATTGGCCTGCATCAAACACTGAAAACAATTAAGGATATTTTAAATGACTGGAATTGTGTTAAGAACTGCCCAACACATTATTAAAGCCTGTAAGGACTATGCTTAATCTTCACCTACTCCAGAAGAAAAGCGGTCAGGGGAAAAAAAAAAAAAAAAAAAACACAGGATTAGAGGTCAATTAAAAACTTATCGTAGAAATCATAGCCATGTTTAGTAGTGAAAGAATGAGCATTTCCACATGCACTATTCGTGGCCATAAGAAAAAAAAAACTGTTACTGAAATTAATCAGAAATGAACATTTACATTTGCTTGGGATATTATGATTAGACTTATAAGTAATAGAGAAAGTGAAGTATACTGCACAGGGTGTTCAGCTATGTTAAGTGTTTGAAACGGCTCAGTTCAAAGGGAACTGTGAACAGTGTAGGGAAAGAGTGAACAATGGATCTTCACTATTAATAATAATAATCATCATCGAGGAGGTCATCACAGTGAAAGGACAATAATTAAAAATTTTTTTTTGTCAAGAAATCCTGGGTATTATATAGGCAAGTAATCTATGAAAAAATAACTAAAGCTATTTACATCTTGTAAATTAATCTAATATGTTCAATACATTTAAAAATTGTATCAGTTTTTGTTTCAATAAATATTCAATATTTAATCTCCTTAGTGTGAAATGTCCACAGGTGCAGCAACATATATCCAAGGTGCTTATGTTACCATGGTAACTCATGGAGGAAGTGACGTCTGTTCTGGTGATGTTGCAAGGTGTTCCGAATGGTAGAATTTTGTAGAGGGAATTTCCCTTAACTGCCATTCCCTGCACATGGAGGAGGGAGCACCTTATGAAGTACACTTTGGAATGGAACGCAGCTATTTTCCAGAATTCAAAGAGTGAAAGAGTGGTTCTGGGAGCATGAGGAATACTTTTTACACATAAACTGGACACCGTATTGTGGACTGAATTAAATATTAGAGTGTTGGACATTTCTTTGGTAGTGCAGCTAACTAATGTTGAGAGTTTGCTACCATCAGCTTGTGGTGTGCATGTTACTAACATTCTGCACACACATACAGTATACAGATATACACACATGCATCTCAATAGATTAGAATATTATTGAAAACTTAATTCATTTCAGTAATTTAATTAAAAAGGTGAAACTTATTACAGTCCCTTTGCATGAATTACTGCAGCAATGGGGTGTGGCATGGAGGCAATTAGACTGTGGCACTGCTGACATGTTATGGAAGCCCAGGTTGCTCTGATAGCGGCATTCAGCTCTTCTACGTTGTTGGGTCTGGTGTCACGCATCTTCCACTTCACAATACCTCAGATTTTCTATGGGCTTTAAATCACATCACAAGTTTGCTAGCCACTCATGCATAGATATACCATGGTTCTTAAACCAGGTATAACTACTTTTGGCAGTGTGTGTAGGTGCTAAGTCCTGCTGGAGAATTAAATCAGCATCTCCATAAAGCTGGTCAGCAGAGGGAAGCATGGAGTGCTCTAAAAGTTCCTGGATGATGGCTGTACTGACCTTAGACTTTATAAAACACAGTGGACCAACACCAGCAGATGACATGTCTCCCCACATCAACATTGACTGTGCAACCTTTACACTGGCCTTCAAGCAACTTCTGTGCCTCTCCTCTCTTCCTCCAGACTCTGGGATCTTGATTTCCAAATGAAATGCAAAATTTAATTTCATCTGAAAAGAGGACTTTGGTCCACTGAGCAACAGTCCAGTCCTTTTTGTCCTTAGGCCAGGTAAGACACCTCTGACATTGTTGCTGGTTCAAGAGTGGCTTGACATAAGGAATGCAACAGTTGTAGCCCATGTCCTGAATATGTCTGTGTGGTGGCTCTTAAGGCACCGACTCCAGCTGCAGTCCACTCCTTGTAAATCTTCCGCAAATTCTTGAGTGGGCTGCTTATCACAATCCTCTCAAGGCTGTGGTTATCCCTGTTGCTTGTGCACCCTTTTCACAACATTTTTTCCTTCTATTCAACTTTCCATTCATGTGCTGGGATACAGCACTCTGTAAACAGCCAGTCTACTGAACCAGACTGAGAAACCATTTAAAGGCTCAGGAAACCACTGCAGGTGTTTTGAGTTAAATAGCTGATTAGTGTGATATCATGAGTCAAAACAATGTTTGTGTAACTTTTCCCACAATATTCTAATTTCCTGAGATACTGAATTTTGGGTTTTCATTAATCAAAATCAACAAAATGTAAAGAAATAAACATTTTTATAGTCTGTTATAAAAGCTTTACAGAGGTAAACACAAAAGCTGTGTATATTAATGCTTATAAATTAAAGCAAGATGTATTTTGCATAAACAGGATTTAGGAAGGTACTTCTTACAATTTAGTCCAAGACAATGGCTGGAAAATACAGTTTAAAAAAAACTCCATGGACACTTACTTGAGGTAAATTTCTCCTGACAAAGACTTCCATCCTCTTGTTTGATTTGAACTCTCACTCTTCCTCTAAACTGTACATCTCTATTCCATTCTCTTGGATATAGTTTGTTCTGTATGAGGAAAGTCAAATTAAAATATAAGCTCCTCTACATTTGATTACCGAATGATTATATGAGTAAGCATTTAAGAAATCAAGCTCTAAACCAAAAAATAGAAGCTTAGTAATATGAATCAAAGATAAATGTACCCAAAAAGTTACACACCTCAACTCTGACATTCATTCCTGCTGCAGTCAAAACATCCTTGATTTCAGCACATGAAGGGTTTTCCACAGCCTAAAAAAAATAGGAATTTATACCAAATTCAAATTCACTGAGGATGGTGCACAAAATGAGTATCACAAAATGAGACCTGATGAAAAACAAAGCAAGAAACAAATAAAAAGTGCAATATACAAAATGACTGCCCATGGGGTAAAAAAAAAAACCAGTGTTCTATTAGCTTAATCTTACACTCAAATATGACTGAAAAATAACTATTATTTGCAGGATTTTTAAAAACAAAAAATCACATATGTAACAATTATCAGCACAAGGAGTTATGAATATTATATTTACATCTCAGTAAACATCTAAAAATAAATCTACCGAGACAAAATTCCATTAGTCATTTAGTAAAATGGGGAAGATTCTGCCTGAAAGTGGATAAGTGCATTTCACCCCATGCACAATGAGAAGGGTGACCAGAGAGATATAAAAAAATAAAAATAAATAAATAAATAAAAACTCCAATTTTGCATAAAACAGTATCTTGATATTCTATATTCTGGAGCAGTCTCTTAAACTAATTTACCATAAAGATAGTTGTCATTACCACCAGAGATGACAATACTTTTGGAGCTGACTGCATTATTGCTTGCCTCACCTTCTCAGTTGGTATTCTTCGACCCTCTGCTAATGTCTTTTTACTGTTAATGTAAGCTGGATATATGCACAGGTACCTGTTAGAAGTAGAACAAATTTACTCAGATTATTCATCTTGTGTCTGTGAAGATTCTCAGTGAGTTTATCTGGAATTGAAATCATGTAAACTGGACTCATTCAAGCTACATTGAGTAGTGAAATTTAACTAACTAACTTGCATAAAAGAAGTCCAGTTAACATGACTCAACTTCCAAAATATTCAACGTGCACTAACTGCCAGGAACACTGGGTGTAAGGCAGGAACACGGCTGAGAGAGGTGTGGAGCAGACCGATAACTGCAAACAGAATGGTGTTAGGTTTTTGTTACTTCTAATATCAATATTGTCCCCAAACTTGTGCACATCTGTATGGCATTCATAAGATCTGCTACTCCTCATCTGTGAAATTCGCTCCTAGATCATTTACGTTCCCTTTTATTTTAAGGCTTGAAAACTTTAATTTTCTCGTTTGGTTAGTTGAGTTTTGTGTAAATTTCATGTTTACTTTAAATTTAAAGTAAATCTCTTTATTAAGAATTGCACAAAGGGTGCTATAACTTTTTCTGTAAGAAACATTCAACCTATCTAATCCAGTGGTACTGGAGGTACCCCCTATCCTGCAGATTCTGTGTTTTCTGTGCTTTTGTGCCAGTGTTGAAACCCACTACTTTAACCTGCTGATCTGTGGAATGCTGATCAAAAGTCAACAGTTTTCCCAATTCCTTTTACAGTCGAACGCGCATGCGTACACACAAATCAGTGTTACAACGCTAGCAGCTGTTCGACACGAACATTATTTTTTTAATGACCTTAAAATCCATACAGACTTTAAACATTGAAAGAGACCCACTATGTAAAACTGTATTCTGCCAGCTTGCACGTTTCCCCAGCGTTCACGGTCTTAACGATTCAAATGAACAAACAAATGGAACTGCATATGGTCTAAGTAACTTTTCTGGCTAAAAGCACCTGATTATGAATTCACTTACCTGTTTTCATCAGCAGGATTAGTTGTTAAATAAGCCATCTTTCGTTATACGTATGATCTCAAATAAAACTCCCGATACCGGACAAAAATGTTGCTAGTGTGACACGCTTTCATTTACGAAAAGCTACATAATACCTCATCATTACAGAAACCGGAAACAGCGTTACTGCTTCAGTCCTAGCGTATCCACGCCACAGCGCCTCTACTGGACAGGAGGAAGTATTGTACTATACAAAGCTAGTCTGTGGATAGCTGTTTATAGCTAACATATTAGACACTGGCGCTGAAATTTATAACGAATTAAACCGAGGGTGAGTTGAAATCGAACTTTTCTCTGTGTCTGCAAAAGTATTGTTGTGTCAGCAGTATATGATTACAACAACTGACTAACCTTAATCAGCTAGTTAGCATGCTAGCTAATCTTGAGCAATGAGTATGTTCTCATTATTTAGATTTTTTAGAATACTTGAAATAGTTTCGTTAAAAATGTTATGTTGTTAAAAACTGTAATGTCTATTAAATTTTAACAGATTTAAAGCCGAGACGGTGGGAGTTAAGAAGAAGAGAGCTGTAGAATCACTGGATGGATGTGTGTTTACACTACAAAAGCGACCAGGATAAATCGGATGATTTGGTGTCTATATCCGAGAAAGCTCTAGAGGATTTTCCACGTCGTGTTTTGCCAGCATTTACACCTTGGTTTCCTTCTAGCACTGACAGATCTTATCCAATCAAACCGAAAAAGCCTCCTCCAGTCATTTCATTTAATCAGCAGAAAAGTTCAGAGTTTCTCCCTCAACAACCAGAGTTTGTTTTTCCTTCAAGTCGAGGAACAGATGATCCAGAGAACTTTGTGAAAAACAGTAAGAGGAAATCAATAGCAGTTTCAGAACTTGATGATGAACACTTCAAGGCAGAATTGGAGAATGTCTCACAGAAATGTAAACGCTCCTGGAGTGCCTTTCCACCAAAAACAAAAACACCTCCAAGAACACAATGCATCTCTCGACAGTTCCACAAAACTGTACAGAAATATGGACTTGACTTGCACCAGAGAGCAAAATGGATCATTTCTGAGCTGAACTGTGTGCCACAAAGCATTGAGGAGGTTTGGTCCAAGCTCAGCCATGCTATTAAGCACTCCAGGCTTCCAACATGCAATGCCAATTATCAAAGAAACTTGACCCAAATCTGGGTGTACTCTGACATATCTTACTGTGAATATATTGGAAAGTTCTTGCGGGAAAATTTCCAGCTCTCAGGGGAGCTCACGTTAACAGTCCATAAACTAGGAGACATATTTAAAATGTGAGGAGTAGATGGTAGGAAGTCACTATTAGTAAGTGAGGGTACAATATCTTTTGTAGTTAATCGATAAACAGTGATGAAATCGCTAACATATCTTCATGTTTGCATCAATTGAAATATGTAAATATGTTGCAAGATTTTTTAAATGGTCATTTACTTTTTAAAGTAAGAATATATGAGGCAAAATCTCAATGTTTTTAAGGAGCCTTTATTGAAGGATATTAGATTTTAGTACATTGTCTGACATGAATTTTGAATCATTTTCATTAAAAAAGAAAACATGAAGTTTTATAAACCATGTCTACCTTCTGACTTTTTAAAAACATGTGACAAGTCTGAGATGAGTCAGACTATTAATTCTGTTCTTGTGAGATCATAGCTTTGAGACAAATTCTGATTTGACCGTCAGTCATCTTGCAAAATTTGAACAATCTGGTTGAAGTCATACCTAAATTTGGAAACGAATCTCTTTTGAATTCTGGGTCAAGATGGCAAAAAAAAAAAAAAAAAATTAGTTAATTGGGATCACTAACGTGCAGTTATGTTGCATTCGACTAGAGGTCATAACTTTTAATTCTTAATTTCAAACCAGGAAACAAAACAGAAATTTGAGAGAATGCCTCTTAGTTTGCAATCGAGGAAGTCAGGATGATCTCCTCAACTCTGATTTCCTCCGAGTTCAGTAATTGATATTAAATTATATTATAGTATTGATATTATTGATATATAACATTTGTAACATTTCCATTTTTACACAACAATAGCAATCTTGGCAAACTAGAAATAAGATGACTGTCTGTGGGCACCAAAAATGAATGGATAAACATTATCGTGGATTAAATAAAATTCTTTGAATATTTTTAAATCCTTTGCAGTCAGTGACTGTCTGAGGTCTGCAACCTAGAGACATCACCAGACCCTGCTTATATTCATGAAATGTCTGGCTTTCAGTTCTTGTCTTCAACAAGTGATAACCTTTGGATTCTGGTTAGGTGATTGACTTGACCCTTGCAGATCATTCCACTTTGATGTCTTAAAATTTTTTTTTGGGGGGGGGGTCAGTGTCTTATCAGCTACATGAAACATCTAATGGGTTTTGAAGCTGAGCAGATAATATATACTCCAAAATTCTTGTTGCTGCTTTGTCACAATTCATATTAACTTCAGTAAATACAAGGAAATCAGTTCAATCTGCTGACATACATGTCCACACCAAGATAACTAAGCATGCCGTGCATTATGAGCAGTTCCTTCCCTTTTGTATAGAGTTGGCATCATTCTGGTACAAGTTGATCACATGAATTGTGAATATTTTTTTGTAAGAAAAAGTATATCATTTATTTATAAGATGATATTTTTGAATCTCTGTATTTACTTAGGTCAAACTAAGTATTGTGGGTAATCATCTCCCATGCTCAGGCTCAGTGCATGTGTCTCACTCGTATAGTCAACATCTGTGCACACATATACTGTTTACTGTAATACTGTGACCATGTGTGCGCATAAAGCATTTTAAATTTTTTGTTTGTGTGCACATGCTTGTGTGAGTGACAGCCTCTGTCGGTAAAGTGGTGTGTGCATGTGTGTGAAAGTCATCCTACACAGTAGCCCCCTTTCTCCTCCTCTCCTCTCTCTGGCTCGTGTGTGTGTGTGTGTGTGTGTGTGTGTGTGTGTGTGTGTGTGTGTGTGTGAGAGAGGTTAAAGGGAGAGACATCAGTAAAAAACTTAATATTTGTGGTTGTAAACACATATGTAATGACTATGATGCTTTAGAATAAAAACAATATTTAAGGAAAAAATAAAAACTTGTTTTCTTCAGCTGATGGAGAATGTGATCAGACTATCAGCAAGAACATCCTATCAACACCTGCACTATACAGTATGGGTTAGTGTTGGGTATATAATAAGAGAATGGTGCAGGCCAGAACCGTCACATCTTCAGTGTGGAGGTTGAAGTTAAGGTTTGGGTCAGTACATTACTAATCAAAGGGCTAGAGGTGGTTCTGAGTGTTCCATTTGCATTTGGTAGCTATTCACTCAATTTCCCAACCTGAGGTGCAAAGAGGTGAAGTTGGCCATCATTAGGTTGAAAAAACCCAAAGCCATCAGAGAGATAGCAAAAACTTTGGAGATTGGTCAACACCACAGACTGGATCTTAAAAAGAAGGAATTATTTGGCAAGCTCGGCAATAGCAAAAGGAGTCGAAGACCATGGAAAACAACTTAAGTGTCTGACCACAGAATTCAGGGCATGGTGAAGGAGGTAGGTATGTCATTGTCAACATCTACAGTCCAGAGATGTCTTTATGAAGTAAATGCAGATATTCCGCAACAAGGTGGAAAACCACTGGTAACGCTTAAGAACAAAAAGTCATTTGCCAGATTCTTTGGAATGATGAAACCGAACTTTTACCAGAATAATGGTTGAGTGAAAAGTATGGAGAAAGGAAGAAGCAGCTCTTGATCCATGGCATACTACATCATCAGTCTGACATGCTGGAGGCAGTGCTATGGCATATGCATGTATGACTGCCAACAGAACCAGGTATTGGGGGTATTGATGAGCTGAGTGCTGATAAAAGTAGCAGGATGAATTCTGAAGTGTACAGGGCATTTTGCAGCTGGATAATGACCCAAAACTACCCAAGAACTCTTCATGGCAAAATTCTTCACTGGCCATGTCAATCACATGATCTTAGCTTGACAGAGCATGTATTTCACTTAACAAATACAAGACTGAAGGCAGAAAAGATCTACAAATAAGCTAGCTGCAGTAATGGGCTTAGGAAAGCATCTCAAGGTAGGAAACTTTTGGTCATGTACATGGGTTCCAGGCTTCAGGCAGTCATTGACTGCAAATGATTTTCATCTAAGCATTAAAGGTACCCCTTATGTTGTAATTCTTTTTATGTATGAGCCAGACAAAATGGGTGTGTGTATGAAAATGGCTAGGATTCCTGAATGGTTAATAACACACTTTTTTCAAACCCCTTATGAATTAAGTCATGATATGATTCACCTATTGAGTGTTTCATTTCAGATTCAATGTGATGGTGTACAGAGAAAAAAAAAAAAAAATATATATATATATATATATATATATATTGTTTTAGATTTATTTCAGGTCATAAAGTTGATTTCAAAGAAATTTGAGAAATTGTGCTTTCATGCAACTGGCTGTTGACACATGCAGTACATTTCTTTCAGTCATGATAAATGTCAGTTGCATGTTACAGGAACTGGGCACTAAAACAACAAGTCATGGTCTTGATGCAAAATTCTCTCTCTAATGGAACATGTAATTCACACTGATTGAGTAACTCTCTAACCGTGTTAACCACTGAACATTTTCAGGCGCTCCTTAAGCAGGCTCATAACAGATGCCCGCTTCTTGGGTGTGCCACTCCAAATGCTGGATCATAAGTAAGGTAAGTAATAAGTTTATTCCCTCACATTTTATATTATACTTTTTTTCTAAAGCATTTTTACTGCACATTTTTATATGATGGAGTTGGCTGTTGTTTCATACAGAAAATACTCATTATTACAAATAATTTTCTTGCACTTGTTTTTTCCTTTGGTTATGCATGTTAACAACCCTCTGAAGGATTTCGGTCTAGTTCTAAATGTTACTGTGTAAAAGTTATTTTTGGAAGGAACACTAACTTTAGAAGTAACATATGCTCCCAATCCAGCTACTATGAATTTCTTAACCCCATGTTGAAATGTTTATAATGTACCACCTTTTTCTAACAGGATGATGAGGTCACTTCTCTGGATTTTCCTTCTAGCCCATTGTAAGTAATACAGTGCTGAAACTGGTACAAAAAAATGAGGGTAAAATATTTTAATTGCAATTCTTTAAATTTGTAATAAATAGATGGGGTTCCCTTTAAAAGTCATGGAAAGGAACTTCCAAGAAGTAACAGATATACAGGTAAATGTGTAACAAGACAGTTCCTCTGCTTTGAAGACTATTAATTAATGTTTTAAATAGAATAGAAACTTTCAGAATTAACTTTAAAAAGTGTTCTAAAACCTGAAGCTCAGTTTAAATAGTCAAAGTAGTTTTCTGTTGTTACCTTACATTATCCTCTGTATCTTACTGTAAGTACTGAGGAACAAACTTTTGAAATGAGGTTTTTAAATGACTATGCGACAAAAAAAAACACAACACTGTTCCTGGTGTTCACAAGTACAAGACAAGAGCAGTGTGACAGAATGAGCATAAAGTAATACAATACACACAAATTGCAAAAAGAAAAAAATATTTCTGTAAGTCATGTGAAGTTGAAGCTGAATCACTAAAAGTGAATAAAACTGGACAGAGAAGGGATAAAATCAGAGCTGCTCTGGAAGTACTTGGAAGATACTTGGGTCAAATTCCAACCCTGCCAGTGTGCCAAAATGAGGTTTAAAACTGCTTCCTTTATACTTAGACAATATTCTTCCTCACTTGTAAATAATGTTTTAACAAACTATGCTGTATGGACAATAAGTGTGCCATCTGTAATTGCATTTTTCCTAAAAAGTTAAATACTATGTAATACCAACATTTGTTATATTTTTATGATTAAAAGAATCACTCACCATTACTGTGAGTGGTGAGGACCTGAATATGTGCGAGAGCCGCAGAAATGTTTGTGTCATGGACAAAAGAGACTGTGATTTGAAACTATCTCACGTGCAGAGTAAAGGTATATATTATTCTGTATTCTGTATATATGATATACTATTACTGGACTATTGTCTTTAGGCATAATCACTGATGTCACACAGTTGCTTTTTAAGTGTATGCCCTTAAGTGTGTTTTCATTCCTCACAGACAGATTTTTGAACACATCATGTCGTTATCATGTTCTACAGAGAACCTTTGCATGCAAATGGATTTATTCAAGTAATATCAAAACCAAAACAACAAACTCATTCATTTTCAGTCAGTAAGTATGTATTTTGTTGTTTAAGTCCTGAACACGCCTCCTTGAAAGTTAATCTTCAGTAATAAATGATAACTGTATGCAATTTATATATTTTACTTGCCAAATAGTTATGCAATGTGCAATAAATACCTGCAAGTTGAGATTGTTTTTCAGATTGAAAAAAAGTAAAGAAAATTCTTTTTAACCTAGCTACTTAAACACATACTTAAAAACATTGATACATTTGAGATAGCTTTAAATATTCTGTACATTAACATACATTTTACATACAGCAGTTTATGCTGAGAAGTTTCCTTTTACTATGTGACCCTCATCAACATTTATTTTACACCAATATTATTATTGAATTTCTTTAAGTTGACTATAACCAAGCAGATGAATTACTGAGCTAAACAAAATTTCTGAGTACAAAAATAGGTGGCTTGTTTCAGACAAGAAGACTTCAGACATTGCCCTACCATTTTGAATCCAGTTGCTGCTTTTAATTTAAATATAATATCAAAGGATATCATCAACAATGTAGCGGTAATCTCAGAAGTCTATACACTATCCTTCAAAGCAATAAGTAAGTTCACAGTTTTCAGCCATTGTTGCACAGATCATAATTTATAGATAACTAAATGTTGTTGTTTTTTATACTCACTCTTTATTTATTTATTAATTTGTGTTGAATCAATTTATAACAAATTTATATTTTAGGCCAACCTCCTCGTCCAGTCATCTCATCAGTGAATGCAACAGAAACATCCTTAAATGTTACATGGACTAGACGTCACTGGCACAGCACAAAATGTCAAATCCGTTACAAAGCCTCCACTACAGAACACTGGACACTGGTAAAATGGTTACTGCAAAAGATAGTTAAGATGTTTGGCATAAGAGAAATACCATAAATATAGTTGGTTGTTCAGAAAAAGATACTACATAGGTGCTCAGTTATACAGCTGTCATACAGTACTACATTTTTCTAATATAGTGTTAATGGTGATGTTAGCAAGAAACATCAAATTCTAAATCTTAATCTTATGTTGATATATGATGTATATATACTCCAATTCAATTTCAGGATTTACTGACTATCCCTGAGGAAGAAGAAGAATTGGAGATTTTGCATGTAATTGATGGCCTGGAGCCTTTTAGCCAGTACAGGCTTGCTGTTGCCTGTAGTGGGAATGAAGGGCTTTGGAGTGACTGGAGTGAAGAATTTCAAGGGATGACATTAGTGGCTAGTGAGTAGAAAGAAAAGTTTGAATATGGCCAAAATTGAATATGGCTGATGTGGTCTAAACAGAAAGACTTTTTTTGTTGTTGATTTATGTTTTTAGTTCCCACTGCACCACCTTACGTCAGTTTTTATGTTGAGCCTTCTGACAACAGATTCAAGCCTCAAAAGATAATACTTATCTGGAGGGTAAGTGTTAAGTACATTGGTATCAAATCAACTTGTCTGTACATTGTTTGTTAAAAAAATATATATACAGTATATAGTCATAATAATAAATGATACAGTATATATACAATCCCTGACAAAAGTCTTGTCGCTTGTGTACAAAATGACCCGAAGTGCCGCTGAAATATATTTCTAATCAAGATTTTTGTTACAAGAAATGGCTCATTTTAGTCCCAACAGCTTTTGTAATAAGGTTTTAGTGCAAAACAAAACTGTCAAAAAGTATTAAAATATTCACAGCTTAGTAAAGCCCATTGAGTCAACTTTTGCAAAGACATAAGTGTTGTCGCCATGTCATATGAGCTTCACCAGTGACTAATAATGGATCAATTAGGTCTCAGGTGTGTATAAAAGGAACCCCATACACTAGACATTCACATCAACTGCGACTAGACCTGTAAAACATGCCTCATAAAAGATTCACCCTGAGACTAAAGTGTTGATTATCAAGAGGCTGAAGACTAGCTCCACTGCTGATGTGGCAGACATCTTCAATGTGTCTCAGCATCAAGTACAGAGGATAAAAATAAGATTTGAAGATTTGAAGAGACTGGAGACATTTTTGACAAGCCCAGGTCAGGCAGACCTCGCAAGACAATTGCTCGAGAGGACCGTTTGTTGGCTTGAAAATCCAAGGCCAGCCCATTTTCCACTGCAGCAGAGCTCCACGAGACCTCGTCACCTGAAGTCCCTGTGTCAACCAGAACAGTTTGTCGGACTCTGTCTCGAAATGGCCTCCATGATCGTATCAGTGCCCAGAAGCCAGCACTAAACAAAAGACAATTGAAAAAGCGTATGGCATTTGCCAAGGCCCATAGCCTGCTAAAAGGATGGACGCTGGAAAAGTGGCAGAAGGTGGATTTTTCAGATGAATCTTTTGTTGAATTACATCTCAGTCGCCGCAAATATTTAAGGAGACCTACTGGAGCTCGCATGGATGCGAGATTCACCCAGAAAACAGTGAAGTTTGGTTGTGGAAAAATCATGGTCTGGGGTTACATCCAGTATGGGGGTGTGTGAGAGATCTGCAGGGTGGAAGGCAACATCAATAGTCTAAAAGAAATCTTAGCTACGTCTTATATTCCCAACCATAAAAGAGGCCAAATTCTGCAGCAGGATGGTGCTCCATCGCATACTTCCACATCAAAGTTCCTCAAGGCGAAGAAGATCAAGATGCTCCAGGATTGGTGAGCCCAGTCACCAGACATGAACATCATTGAGCACATATGAGGTAGAATGAAAGAGGAAGCATGGAAGACGAAACCAAAGAATATTGATGAACTCTGGGAGGCATGCAAGACTGCTTTCTTTGCTATTCCTGATGACTTCATCAATAAATTCTATGAATCCTTGTCAAGCCGCATGGATGCAGTCCTTCAAGCTCATGGAAGTCATACAAGATATTAAATTTGGATCTCACAGCACCACTACTTAATTTGCTGACATTTGTATTATGTAGTAAATTTATAAATTTATTTTTATAATAGTAAATTTGTTCAATTTCTGTATAGGCGACAAAACTTTGACCTTGCCAAAATTTGACCTTTCTGTCCTGATTAAATGATAAATCTTTTTTTCGTGAAACTAATTTATTTCAGTGCATTAAACATAATTTAGGAGGGTTTTAGCTTTTCATATGAGCTATTTCTAACACCAATTGATTAATTAAAAGTCAGGTTAATAGCAGGTGTTTCTACAAAATAGATAAGCGACAAGACTTTTGTCAGGGACTGTATATATATACAGTGGAACCTTTTATTGCGAGTAACCTGGTCTACGAGCATTTTTAAAATTTTTAAATAAATTTTAACTTATTAAATTCATCTGTTGAATTTTTAACAAAAATTCAACTTGTTACCACGTAATGTGAAATGTAAGTAATAAAGGTATGATATGTATATACACACTCAACCATGTTAATCTTAAATATAAAAGCCATAGATGCAAACTAACACATCCATAAATTAAAACAAATATGACTAGTCATTCATTTAAGACAAAAGAAATGCTTCCCATTGACTAGGGCAATGGCTCAGCTTAAGAGCTGTAGTTGGAAGTGTATGTCCACTTCAAGTCATAAAATCACATTTTTAATAACTCCACAGTTTTCAAGTTAACAAATTATGGGTTTGGCCATTTGGGTAGGGCATCTACTTTATTTTTACATTTTAATTTTTAAAGTGTTTACAGACATAATATTTCACCTATTAATACTCATTCACTACAGGGGAGTGGTATCTCAGGCAGCTAAGTCTCTAGGTTGTTGGTTTGGGGATCTATTAATCCGGGTTTGAGCCACACGTCTGTGGGTTGTCACACCTCATACTACCCAGCCACTGCATGCAGTGTCAGTCCCAAGTCCAGATAAAAATGGAAGGGTTGCGTCAAGAAGGAACATTCAGTGTAAAAACTGTGCCAATTTGTTGTGCAGATTGATGATCCACCATGGCGAACCTTGATGAGAGCAGCTGAATGACTAACAACAACACTCATTCACTATATTACAATTCCAGTTGGTCAGAGATTTAAGTACACTCTGTTGACAGCTTGGAAAATTTCCTGGATGTTAAATCAGCTTTAGAAGCTTTTGATAGTCTAATTGTATAAGTCGCACATTCCACAGAGAATGCCCTTTTGTCAGTCACTGATAAGCTCCATGCTGCGAGATCAGCTAAATCATCATCTGTCCTCATCCTCCTGGACCTGTCAGCTGCATTTGACACAGTAAACCACAAGATTTTTACAAGCCATTTTATATTGTAATGCAGATGACACGCAACTTATCCTCTCCTTTCCTCTCTCAGACACTCAGGTTTCCACTTGGGTCTCAGCATGTCTGGCAGATATCTCATTCTGAGTAAAACTGAACTGCTGTTCATCCCTGGCGACTCATCCCCCGGTCAAGACCTTGTGGTCTACCTGGACAACAATCAGATCACTCCTTAAGCCACTGTCCGCAATCTTGGGATAACACTGGACAATCTTCTGTCATTCATTTTCCCCACACATTGCTAACCTTATTCTCTCTTGTCGATTTCATCTTTATGACATCAGAAGAATCCGCCCATTTCTTTCTTTACAGGCTACTCAGGTGCTTGTTCAGTCCCTCAATTGTCCTCTGCAGCTGATCCAGAATGCAGCTGCACGTCACGTTTTCAACCTTGCCAAGTTCTCCCTCACTACCCCTTCCCTGATGCTTGCCTACAAAGCCAAAAATGGCCCAGCCAAGTTGCAACCTGAAAGGCTGCTCAGCAAGATATGAGCCGCTGCTCCAAATGTGCCAAAAACACCAGATCAGTCTGCCGCTACAAGTGGGGACAAAGATCTTGAACACCTTCCCAACCATGAACCGTGAAGATTAAGTAGATATATTCAAGCAACATCTCAAGACATCAGCAAGAAAGTTAAAGCTTGGTTGCAAATGCACCTTCCAAATGGACAAAGATTCCAATCATACTTCCAAAGTTGTGGCAAAATGGCTTAAGGACAATAAAGTCAAAGTATTGGAGTGGCCCTTACCTGAATCTAATAAAAACTTGTGAAGAAGCATGTATAAACAAGGAGACGTAGAAATTTGATTCAGTTAAACAACTTAAAAGTGAAATTACCACATACTAACGAAGTGCAAACTTCTGACCCACTGGGTATGTGTTGAAAGAAACAAAAGCCGAAATACTGTACATCTTTCTCTCCACTATTATTCTGACATTTCAGATTCTTAAAATAGAGTAGTGATCCTAACTTATATAAGACAGGGAATGTTCACTGGGATTAAATGTCAGCAACTGTAAAAAATAAAATAAAATAAAAAATAATAAATAAAAAAATATATATACTGTATATATATATATATTTTTTTTTTTTTTTTTTTTTATGTATTTGGTTAAGGTGTAGGTAAACTTCCGACTTCAACTGTAAATCATTTTAATTCTATATATTTTAATTCTAATTATATAAAGCTGTGGAGCTTTATGTTGACTTCAGTGCTGGCTTCATTGTTACATTTTGAAATGCTCAGCAACACTTTGAATCCAATATTAATTCACCATACAATTTATGATCTTATTCCATTTTGACATTGATTGAATTTCTTGCTTCTGAAACATTTAAAAGAAGGATAAGTAAGAGAAAAGTGATAGATTCATTTGCTAACATAGCACCAGGTAATTACCCTATATAATGTGCTTGGTGGCCACTGTCACCAGATAAAGTGTATGTATGTTTTTATGTCAAACCATTATGTTTTTGCATCAAAAATAAGTCACACCTTTTACATTTTCTGCTATTTGTCTTTATTGGTAGCATTTTCAGGTGCTGTTATTCTGCTAAATATTACTTTTTGTCATAGATGCGACTCATAGTAGCGTACCAATTATTGTGACCCTTATTTTACTGTGAATACACTTTGAACTCACTTTGATTGTTAGTGATCAAAATGTACATAATAATAATGTGGTTTAGCATATGGAATATTTATATATTGTCACAAAACATTACAACAAGAATGATCAAAGAGGTCTAATGTCTTTGTAGAAGGGATAATTAAAGACATTCATTTTGCAACTTCAATGCATATTTAACTATCCATGTACACTAGGCTTTGGAGGCAAAAGAGGCCAGGGGAGTCATTCTTGGATATGAAGTGACCTACACACCTACCAAACAGCCAGGTTTGAAGAGAACAGTTCGTACTCAGGATCAGAAAGCTATCTTGGAAGTGACTGCAGGAGACTATGACCTGACAGTAATGGCCTACAACACGGCTGGACTGTCTCCCTCAACTTACCTTCAAGTCAGTGCAGGTGTTTTTCAAAGTGAGCTTTTTTTTCTTTTCTAACAATAATTAAAAAAAAAATTTTTTTTAAACATAATTTGGTGCAAACATTAGTTTACATTTCTCCCTATGCAAAAGGATGTTAGATAAGATCTTTTATCTGCCTTTCAGAAGTAACAGCTCTTTCCTGTTTATGCAATGCTTTGCCACAAATGTCAAGTTTATGTGCCTTTCATATGGTGAGAAAATATCTGTCTGTGTTTATATTATGCTACATCATCCATTGTTGTCAGGCCCATAATATGGATGTAGCCAGAACATAGTGTTGTTCAGAAATCTTTTCACTTTATTTATGGTATTATGTACTTACCCACTGAAAAAACAAAACCAAGTTAGACAAGAATCAATCTGTATTATTATTATTATTATTATTATTATTATTATTATTATTATTATAAGATAGTTGTAGGAAGAACAGACACAAATTCTACATTAAAAAACATCCAGACAGATGCAATGTGCAAAACACATGTACAGGATAACCATATTTAGTCATATTACTTGTAGGTCTGCCCAAGGTAAAAGGACTTTGGGCCAACAGTGAAGCATCTTCATTGAGGATCCGATGGGAGACAGCAGCTGTGAATGTTAGCGAGTTTGCCATTGAGTGGTTCTCTTCTAATAATGTTGCATCTAAACAATGGAGAAGACTAAATGGTTCAACATTTTCAACTGTTCTCACAGGTAAATCACACAACAAATCAGGAGTACAACAAAAAATATGTGTAAGAAACAGTCCTCTATTTATGTGATAGTAGTAATGTTATTCATGTGATTAAAAGCATAGATGCCAAAATAACATTGTAACACACTATTACCTTGATATCTTCATGACTTAGAAAATTAAATCCACTTACTTTAAGTACAGTGTGTAATGTGCCACTTTACACACATGAGCACAGGTGCCAATTTTGGAACACAAAAATAAGCACAGAACACAAAAAGAAGAAAATTTGTTTATACCCATAGATGAAAAAGAGATGGACCAACCCTAAGTGACATCACCCATAGGTTTTCTGAAGGATGGTTCTGGGTGCTCTGGTCATCACCATCTGGGAAGGCTGACTGTGCCTCACCTCTAGTTAACCCATAAATTGGCAAATGGGTGAAACAAACTGAGCCTGTCTGTTGTTTGGAATCTGCTTACCTAAATCAGTTATCATATATATAAGCTTGTGAGCTTAGCCTTATCTTTAACTAAAATGTTGTGGTGGCTAAAATTTATTTATATGCCTATACATTTGATTGAACTCTGTCATTTATACCCTAGTGTCCAGTGTTGACACCTACATTACTTGTTATCAGTTAAACTACAAGAATTCCAGATAGCTAGTTATTAATGTGATGCATAGCAGACATTTAGCGGTTGCACATCTGCAGTGCAGCTGTCACTCAAAATGCCCATGCCTCTAATTATTTTTATGGCTTAATATAGTTTTACCTGACAGATTACATAAAATTCACACCCCACCCCACTGTCATGAATAGGAAAAATAGCTGTGGAGACCAAAACCGTTTTTGTACCAGGCCGTACAGATGTTTATTCTTGTTGTAAAGTTAGGCATTTTAACATAGGGGTCTATGGGTATTGGCTTGATTTAGGAACCAGCCACAGTGGACACTCAAGGAACGTGCTGGCTTCATTTTCCAGAACACAAGGTTGCTCCTTGCTTACACCAAACTAAATTTTACTTGCTTTATAGGCGCACCAGCGAATTCTTATTTTTCCTTCATGAATTGAGTCCATAGACTATAATTACTAAATTGCCTTCATTATATACTATAATTTATTTCACTTTGAAGTTTTGGCAACAGAAATAAGTTATATATCAGTTTCTGCCCCAACTTCTGTTTCAGGTAACATTAATCCTCTAAAGAACTACAGCATTACTGTTTATTCTCTATATGGCACTTTGTGTGCACTCCCAGAAACGATTCAAGCCAGTCTAGAGCATGGCAGTAAGTATATATATTTTTATTTTGTATATACAATGGGTATATATCATACAAAGATGATGACATTAAACCTACAGTTCCATCATAGGATTATTGAAATTGGCTGTAAAAAATTGAATATATTTTAGTTAAGCAAAATAATATATAGAGAAAATATCTTATACAGTGGAGCCTTGGATTGTGAGTAATTTGGTTTACGAGTGTTTTGGAGGACTAGCAAACTTTTTATATGAATTGTAACTTAATAAACGAGCAGGGTTTTGATATATGAGTAGTACACATGTGCTTTGTCTGCCGAGCATCACGTGTATAAGCATCACAAATAAGCCAGTGGTTCTTCTCTTGCACGCTACTGGATTATGGGTAATTGCCTCCCATGCTCAGTCTCAGTGCATACGCGCCACTCATATAGTAATAAGAGAGGAGGGAGGGAACTACTGTGTAAGACAAGAGGAGGGAGGGAGGGCGGGAGTCATTCTAGCCTCCTCCCTCATCTTGTCTTACTTCAGCGCAGCACACACGCATACAACCACACACGTCGGGATTCTTTTTAAAGATGAAGTGCAGGTTGATTTGTTTTATATTTAAGTTATAGTTTTATTTATTATTTTTGTATGAATATTTTTGGATTGTGGCACCAATTATCAGAGTTTCTATTATATTGTATGGGGGAAATTCACTTTGATATACAAGTGTTTTGATATACAAGCTCACTTTCGGAACAAATTACGCTAAGGTTTGACTGTAATTTTATCTGACATTTTGAATTCATCTGACATTTTGAGGTTTTCAAAATCATGAAACATATTCCAACGGGATGCCCTGCACTTGGAAATAACCTATGCATATAATATTCCTAAATTTGATGTTTTTCAGCCCTTTTAGAAATTGTTCGTTTGCAACCTGTAAATGTCACAAAAACATCCATTACAGTCCAGTGGGTTTGGCAAAAACAATCCCCAACTACAAATGTTCTTCAATACAGACTTGTATTAAATGGAGCCCAAGAATCAAAGTGTAAGTCTCTAGATGCAGTGCTTACTTTAAACTGCATTTTACTGTCAGAACTGCATTGCAGTTTAGGATATATGTGACTTTTATTTTCATTTAGCATTAGTGGTTTTCCCACATCAACGGCAGCACTCATTCCTCAACCTACAGACAAACGCCAGGTACACTGTATCTATTTATGGTGAGACTAGATCTGGTAACTTTTCAAAGGCCAATATTGAATTAACAACACCGCATCTTGGTGAGTAATCCTCTAGAATATAATGAATGCAATGTTAATAAAACCAAGATATTATTTCAATAAGGTTAATTTTTTTTAATCGTCTTTTTTCAGAAAGTGGTGAAATAATAAAAGCTGCTGTTCCAGTAGTGCTTCTTATTGTTGCATTTGGTATTTTCTCCATTCTCAGCAGAACTGTGTAAGTTTCATATTTTCTCACTTTTTTTTTTAACTGTTCAGTTGGTTCTAAAATAATAATTGGCAACAAGTATGTAGAATATTACATATTCTAAAACAGTTTGTTCTATCCACGGTCATCACCTCAGCCAGTTGCAGAAGGACATGTAATATGACTTAATATGAATAATTTAGCAGAACAAAATAACTGGTTAAATAAAGAAACAAACAATAAACGGTTGAAAATAAATGGTGTTTGTGAAACAGTTGTATAAAAGCAATATCACATTTCAGGTTGTGCTATACAGCACTCTCTCTCATTTGATATTGCTTAATTGTATTGCCCTTATTAGTGTACTTTTTATATATGCTTTTTATAGATAAATATTATCAATTATATATGATACTCTATATAAACACACTTTCGATCTCACAGCTATAAGAACTACTTTTTTCCCAAAATCGCCAACCCTGGTCATAGTCTTATTGGACACTGGCTGTTAAATCCTCCACGTGAGGTAATGTATAAAATGTATTCTCATGTTTTTACTTTCTCTTTTCTCAGTTTCATATACACAATTGTTTATATTTGTTTCCTTTTTTTGCGCAAATGTGCTATATTCTTTTTCATACATTTTCCATGAGTGGAGCAACTGTGATAAAAAAAAACAATAATAACTTAACAGAATGACCATGGGTGTTTTAAAATAATAAATGTAAAGGATAGAAAGCTTTGGTTAAAATAAAAAACACTAACATACTTCTTGTGCAAGCACTGTAGGTAATGATAGTATTTCTGGTTTACCAACAGAAAATGTATACATGTTCTCTTTTTTAATTCTTATAATTTTTTTCTAGTAACCAAAGTCCTTTGAGGCAACTTTTTTGCGGTTACAATTTATGTATTGTTGTCTGTTTAATTACTATGTTTTGTTTACAGAGGGAGACAGTGATGAATGTGCTAAAATTGGAGGATTTCTCAGTGAACAATCAATTAATTGAAAAGGGTATCATTCACATCGAGCCCAAAATGTTCTTAGGTGGAGACGGCTGTGATGACCAAGACATGACCATGTCAAAGATGTCCCTTCATGATAATGAACCTAAAGAAAATGCAGACAGTTTGGAGATTTCTCTGACTCCACCTGGTTTTAGCGAGTATGTTGACCTGCCTCTACTTCATGCTAATTTTGGTTATGTTGAAAACACCTGAGCTAGCTATATTTTTCCAAGTGATAAAGTGACAAAAAAGAGTAATCAGACACCTTCTAATTATTAGCGTTTCTGTAACGTTACTTTTTTAAAAGCTGTTTTTATAATACAATCAATGTAATTAAATCAATATTTACTGTAAATAGCATGCCATATAAATTTTTATACATTATACATCCTAATATACCTAATATCCTAAGTAACAAACATTGACAGAATGCTTTGATGCATCTGGAGTGTGCATCAGTAATTCCCAAAGTCTTTTATTCCTGTTACATCATAGCAGTTTACCAGTTGATATATATATTGTGTGTATGTGTGTGTTTTTAACATTATTTACCATAGTCCTGGTACTGCTGGTACTTTTTTTTTTTTTTTACAGTAGCATGGCTCAGAAGTGGCAGCTGTAAGGCAAATTGCAATAATTTCCACAACGAATACTATAAAATATAAAATGTAAAAAAATAAACAAATAAGTAAATGTAAACAAATAAGCTCTGGCTAATTGCTATGGGTAAAAATTAACTGGAACACTTTGAGTGCTGTTATAGGATAACTGTATATATCAATAAGTTTTTGCACAACAGTTCATGTTTTATATGAAGGGTCCTTGTTTAGTTTTAATTCTGATTGTTATTTAAGCTTCTATTTTTCAATACTGTATTGTCTTGCACTTGTTGCATTACTGATTTCTCTGTTGCCATATTTCTGTCTGTGGTTCCGTTTTACTTAATGTGGTTATTTTTCATTAAAAAATTTTATTCTGTTATTTTTGTTTTATCCTGACTAAAGTCATGTCTGTATTTACTGTATGTCGTGTTCTGCCTTCTTTATCTGACAGAAACAATCAAGAGTCATTTCCATGCTATCAATGCCCCCTACTGCCTGAGACCCTATAACATATCATACATATATATCAAAACTTTCAGACATTCTGGTTACCCAACGTGGTATATTAATCAAAAATTGTCCAGCTATAGTTACATACTTAATCATCTGTTCTACTTCCATTCATTCGAGACAACTAGAGCAGTTTCCTTCTGTGTGAGACTTAAAATTAATCAAATAGCATTTAAAGGAATACAGTGTCTAGGAGAAAACATTTAATTTGCTAGCAATTTAGTTTGTCTGCACTCTCACTTGTGTGTGAGGGTGTGTGTGTGTGGGTGCATGCACGCAAGCACACTGCTGTGAACATATTTGATATGGTGGCCAAACCCATAATTGCTCATGCTCTGCTACGATACAGTGACCCATTCATCGGGGACCACATTCCCAGCCTGATGAGTCAACGCAGTGTTTCCCAAAGTGTTTGGTGGTTTTAATAGGGACCCCCATTCAAGTGTCAAACCACCATTGCCCAATTCACAACAGGAATTATTCATATATCATTAGAAAAGTTTATATGTGCTTAAGCAAATGTTACTGATCATTTTTATTGCATTTAACACATCACTTTATTACCTTGAATGGTGAACCAGCCACTTGTTTGGCATACATAAATTACATATATACATGATAAATTACAGCTTCATATGCATGTTTATTGAAGAAATGCTGATTTTAAAAGTCAGCAACAAACCAAAGACTTTAAACATGATACCAAATAAATGCACTCATACTCACAGGGTTCACAGACTATCTGACTGTTTTTACCTATTACTTTCTCTACTCTCACAGTAACTACAGGTGCGATCATGACAGAAACCGTATTTGTGATAGAAAACTAACTAGTTCCCCCATGTGACTGAAAGGTGTATTGCAGACATAAATCATCAAAATCAACCCAAATAGAATCTCTTGTGACCCACCTGTGGAAACAAGAGTGCTATACCAGCAGAGATGAATATCCCTGGTATGTGTAAGGCCAGACTAAACTCAGCCCATGCCACCTCCTGGTTTGTGGTTTTGCATGGGGCTAACTATCCCAACATGTGAAAACCTTATTGTAGAAACACATTGTCTGATATCATGACAGAACCTTATGAAGCTGGCCTGACAAGACAAATATAGTACCAGTGCTGAAGAAATTCCACTGTAGCATATGAATGAAAAGTTCCTACACTAGAAAGGTCCAGTGATTAGTAAAATTGTCAGAATGACAGTTTACATCGATTATCTATAGCAATATTACAATTTATTTATATTAAGTATAGCAAGTCAACAACGTTTTCAGATTTCTGATGCAAGATACACTTTTAGATCCCATCTTAAACACATTTCAGAGCAATTTTACACAAAATGCTGTTATATTCTGGTTACATTCAATTCAAAGGTTTGAGTTCATACCGATCCAGTGCTTTACAAGATAATGGGCAATAGCTTGTTTTGGAGGAATGAAAAATCCTGCTTTATTACTCTTCAGAAGAGCATCTATTACCTGCAAAATTAAAAAAGATGTTAACAGATTTGACGAATTAATATGAAACTTCAACAAATTTATCCAACAGATTACATGCATTGTGCAACCTGGTCATTTTCATGCATGAATCACACAGCGCTGTTTTTTTAATTTATGTTGTTGAGGTGGAAGAGAATACAAAAAAAGTGTAGGAAGCTATTTATGGTTGTCACTTCTTAAGTAAGTTCAAATGAAATCCACTGTTATGATAATTTAATGGGAAAAAGTTTAAAAGATTAAAGAGTCAAGATAGTTGCTAATGCAATTAATAAGAGATTAATTGAGAATGTTTTAAGAGTTGTTTGTTTGTTTCAATACCCATGTAATAGTTGCTGAATTTGACCAAGCCAACTTATTAGCTCAGTCTACCCTTGTGTAAATTTCTTGTTTATTTTCGGATTGTATGTTCGGAAATGCAGTACGTTACCTCTTGCCTTGTGAACCAGCGGGCATCTTCTATTTCATTTCCATCAACATTGATGTCTGTAGACGCTGCTACTGCAAAGCAACCAATCATGAGCGATGAAGGCATTGGCCATGGCTGGCAGGAGACATATTGGACAGGGCCAATAGTAACTCCACTCTCTTCTAAAACCTCTCTCCTTACTGCATTTTCAATGGTCTCACCTGTTTCAACAAGCACAGCAACTAATTCATTTACAAAACTCTGTAGATATTAAAAGAATCAAAAAGCAACATAAATTAAATCATAGCTGTCCAGTTTTTCTACATAACAACACTCTTAAAACAGATGATTCTTCAGGGTTTATCTGTAATTATATTGTTTCTAGCTTTCAAGACAGCTAGAATCAGCAAGACAGCTATAAACATTAAAGTACACTTTTGCCATTTGAAAAAAAAAAAAAAATCCTCAGTAACTGCTGTTGCAATGGATCCAAAAGCAGTCCTGGATGCCACGTCATCTGTGAGCACCATGCACGCACATGTTTTTATCCCATAATGATACTTACAACTATACATTTACAGAGTGTACAAGTCAAATTTCTTCATTTTGTTTACCTGGTTCAATGAACCCAGCAAGGCATGAGAACATTCCTGGAGGAAATGTCTTCTTCCTTCCTAGTAAGCACTGATTCCCATCTGGGTGAAGCACCAGCATGATCACAACAGGATCTTTAGCACAAAGAGTGCAAAAGAGTGAAATTCATTGGTGAATTGATTTATAATAGATAGCAAAAACAACAAGAAGGTTACTGACCAACTCTAGGGTAACATGTATTGTGGATTCCCTGCAGACTCTTGCAGCCTTCTGTCAAGCAGATCCGTTTGTATCCCCCTTCATCCACTTTGGTCTTACCACCACAGGAGGGGCAGAAACTGTACCGGTTGTGCCATGCAAGGACAGATCTGGCTTGTGCAACAATACCTGTGCACATCAAAGGAAAAAAAATGCTAATCCTGTGTGGATAAATGGAGCTAACTGAGTGCATGACATTTATATATTTGGAGAAATAATTCTTTTCAAAACTTCTACTGGGACATCCTTGAACACCCTATATAGAATATACAAAATATATAAACCATGATATTTGGCGCTGTTTAGAAGATGTCCCACCTGCTTCATCTTCATTCAGCATTAGGAGCTTTGGCATTAGCCCTGTAAGGAAGAAGCTGTTTGGAGCTGTGACCTTAAGACCTTCTGTGGGATTCTTCTCTGTATTTAGAGCAAACCATGCAATGAGTCCATCCCCATTTGACACTGGTGAAGAAGGTGAACATTCCTGCTTTTCTACTCCCAGAAATATAACCACTGTGTCACTCTTTTCAAGTACCACTTTCACAGAGTCCCATCCAAACCTGTATAATTTCAGCTTAGGTTGAATATCATTACTTTCCTCTGGCTCTGTTGTAACAAAAGGGTTTAAGTTATGAAACACAATAAACACTGTTTCAGGAGAAGACTGTTTAGCTGAAAGCCATTCTGAATCAGTCCTTTTGTCACTCAATCTGTTGAGATATTCCCTACTGAAATATGTTTCATTCTCTGGAGATTTAGTGCTTGGTAGAATTCCACGAAGTGTGACATCTCCAGTGCTGGCTAAGAAACGGGCAATGTGTCTGTGTCCCCAAAATGTTGCTATGTCACAAGCAGTCTGGCCAGATTTGTTCACCAAGTTTTTATTACACCTATTGGCAAGAAAAGATTAATCAAGAAACTTTACACATTCTTACTGGAAGGAATTGTATCAAATCAAACAGTTTAAAATCCACTTTATTCAATTTATTCAGAATTTTCATTCAGACAGTGAGAGAGAATAAAATCCACACACACTAAAGATGACGCACAGATTCTCACACTACATGATATATATAGATAAATCTATATGGACAGAGGATAGATAGATAGATAGATAGATAGATAGATAAATAGATAGATAGATACTTTATTGATCCTGAAGGAAATTCCACAAAGATTGAACAATGCAAACGGTCACACACTTACCCACTTGAAAGTAATGCTTTTACCACATCAAAATGTCCATTTCTTGCAGCCAACATTAAAGCTGTCCATCCATGTTTCCCACTTTCATTGAGCAGTTGACTGGAGTGAGAGATCATAGTGGAAACTTTGGCCAAGTCCCCCCTGGAAGCATAATCCAGGAACTGTTCAACCATCTCATCCTTAGCACTCATCTGAACACTTGTCATGTTTTAAGTACTGAAATACAATAATAATAAAGACCACTGTAACACACAGAAACTGATGAATTAACTGTAAGTTTCAATGCACTGTATACATCTTATAACATGCACTAAAACTATTGTTTACGTACATGCATGGAACTCGATGGTATTGGAAAGGACTGCGTTTTAAAACTTAACATTCTGCAATACTTTTGTGTGTTACTGTACGACTTACTTTCAAGTATCAGGCGGTAGTGTACGTCAGAACTGTAAGTTAGCAGAGATCAGACTGTTCTAAACGGGTCTTTAGGTATAATATAATATCTTTAAAATGAATAAAACTTTAAAACGTTAGCTTTAAAATTTTGACATCAAGGACGCAAAAAGGCAATGCACTACATAACATGCTGACAGAAGTAGGGCAGGAGTAAATAATTAACAGTCTGTCCGAAATGGTGCCCTACACCCTACTCCCTACAGGGCATTACAAGTGTTTTTACACTCTCAGATTTATCGCCTATCTCTTGGACCCTACCCCATTATAATGCATTACAGAATTTAATGAATTCACCAGATATTCTCCTCAGTGTACGCAATACATTCTACACGAATACAATATTAGTGCCAAATAGTACACTAAGTAGTGAACAAGGTGTGATTTTAAACATATATACAACAAGGTCGGCCGTCGCGTGTTGATGACGTAAAACCACGTGACATAATAGCCTGTTTACACTCGTTTCATTCCAGAGTGTGGAATTTTAAAGTGTCTTTCCTGCTGCCTGTTGCGGGAATGCTAGTTGAGGGAAACTCCTTCGACAACATTCATCCATTTGGAACACCCTGCGACGTCACTTCCCATGTGCGTTACCCTAGTTGGTAACATAAGCACCTCGGATACCTGTTGCTGCTATTGCCATACTGTAGCAATTTCACGCTAATGAAAAAAAAAATCTATTGAAGAAAAAAAATTATACATTACAAAACTTATACTATTGAAATGTAAATGAAAGTTGTGGATAAATGTGATTTGATTTATTTACAAGATGGACACTGTCATGTCTGAAGATAATATTTTGCAGATTAATAGCATATTTAAGAGCAATTATTGATTACATATATAAATTATTTACAAAATATCATTATGGTATCTTAATATTATGTCGTCCTTTATACTCGCTCCTGTAGTCGTTCCCTACGGGTTGGAATATTAAGATGGCTGAACACCTTAAGATGTCCACTTCACAGGGAACTACTAACCGATCGGAACACAGCCTGTGTCGTTTCATGGATCAAACGCGGACTCTAGCGGTTGAAACAGATTATACAGTCGCGTTCACCAGTGTGGTTTCTACTGTGGGTGACAAAAAGATTGCAAAATCATTAGGGGTAATTCTTTAAAGTTAAAAGACTTT
>JAAGKR010007669.1:0-35304 GCA_011419295.1 Clarias macrocephalus | reverse complement strand
TATATATATATATATATATATATATATATATATATATATATATATATATATATATATATATATATATATATATAACTCCACATAATGTGATTCTTAATTTAAATGTAATTACAAATGATGTAATGAAAATAATACCATTACAAAGAAAAAAACTGTACCTTATTGTGGCAGTCTTTAAAAGTGTCAGATTTAATAATGCTACACTGAAGTTTTGCCCAGGTGTGGCGGTTAGGTGTTTTAAAACAGGGATCAAAGTCTGGCTTAGCGTCGGGACAATGGCTTTGTACTTTCCAGCTGTTCACAAACTCCAGAACATCAGAAACATGCAGCAAGCCTTGAGTGATGAAGTCATCTTTGCCATTTCCATTGTAGTTTCCGCACAATCCGCAAACCTCTTCCTAGAAATAATTAGGTATATTAACCTTAATGTTGTGATCAGTATAATATTAGTAAAAATAATTCTTGCTATTGTAATATGTAAATTAAAGGAAAACGTTTCAGTTTGGTTCAGTACTTTCTACTCACCATATGCTGGGGTTGAAGAATGATTCGGACTGTTGTTTTACGGTCCCACAAAACCGTTAAGCCAATATCAGATTCTATGACCAGGTAAAGACCCACATTTCTCACATTGAAGTTAATAGGTAGGCTGGTTGCAACCTCAATTTCTGTTATTTTACCATCACTCAACTCCAGCTCTGTTCTCTATTGAGATTGACAAAAAAATTAATCACTTCATATAGATAGATAGATAGATAGATAGATAGATAGATAGATAGATAGATAGATGGATTGATGGATTGATAGATAGATATGAATGGACTGCAAATTTTTTACATATTTTTTTAAAAGAAGCAATAAGTATTACAAACTACATCAGTTCTTTGAGTCACATGTATGTTAATAAAAGCACAGATGCTAACATATTATGTTTTGCAAAATGCTATAAATCTACCTCCCACACTTTTCCTACAGAACCTTATCATGGTAATGTATAATTGCTGAGGAAACTGCTATGGAAGTCCAAGAGACTTTGTTGTTGGAAAAGTATTATTTAGATATGATCTGAAATGTTTCTGCCTAGTCTTCATAATGCACAAGTCACACATTACACATTTATATACTAGAATCCATTAATAGAAAGTGTACATACTCCTAATAAAATCCGCACAGCTTTGGAACAAGTAGTCCCTGTTGTCCCACATGGGACATTCTCTGTAATCACACGAAATGTTCCTGTCTTATTTCCACACTTGTCCTTTAAAACAATGGAAACAAGTATTATTAGAAAACATATGACATCAGGTCAATTAGGCCAAATAGACTATTTGGCCACGTAACAGTAGAAATGTGCACCTGTGGTCAGCATTTCGAATCAGTTTATCAGACTGTGCACAAATTATTTGTATATGTGTATAAATTATTGAAAGCATTAAAATATATATTTTTAAGCAAAGTGCAAGATTAGATACCTGTAGAGCTATGTAACTACAGTCTCCACTGAAACCAAATCTTTGCTTATCAAAAGTCTTGTAATGTCCACTGCCATAGATTGTGCAAGTGCCAGGGCATTTTTTCTGAGTGCAATGCCACTTGCCATGTTTACAGATGCTGAAACATAATGAAACAGACTGTTTAGACCTCTGCTTATTATCAACATTTTTAACTGTTTGACATTACAAACAACTGTATAACTGAAAGGAATTGAAAAAATAAGTACTATAAAGTAGACGTATGTGAGGTTGTACATTCATACAGCACAGACATTTGATTGTTTAAATCCATTTGGGTCATTAATAGTAAAATGAGGTTGAATGACCCATTTGGGTAATTTGAACCCATTTTATTACTAGTGAACAAAAAAATGTTGAACACCTGAAGCATTACAAGCATACCATGTGTTACACTCTTCTGTTATTTGAGAACCTGGAGCATAAAATTCATTGTTATGTCTGCAAGGGCAATTAAGCTCCTTAACACAGGAACCACGACCATCGTCAAGCAGACCTGTGGGACACTGACACCCTGACTCACAGTCTGCAAGATACTGAAAAGAGAAATGAGAAACAACATTAAAAAATTAAGACTTTTTAAGAATTCTAGAAATACACCTAAAATGTAAATGTAGTATATTTTTCTGTAATTTGCAAAATGTATACATTACAATGTTTTTCATTGTACTGCACAAAAATATGTTTAATTGTAATGTCAGCTTAAGCGTGTCATTTTAAAACTAGACTTTAAATCAATGTCATGAACAAAATGATAAAATACAACAAAAAAGAGATAAAAATATATAGATTTCTTAAATCAGTATTTTAATGTTTTAATAAGTAATAAAACATTTAAATATTGATAAGAATTTAAATATGAATGTGTTAATATTTGTAATATAATTATATCTATAACACACAGTTCTTTCTAACCACTGAGGTTATAGAATTCAAAAGTGCTGCAGTACAGTATCTATAATGCCAGAGGTGGAAAGAGTACTAACATTTTGTACTCAAGTAAAAGTACTGTTACTTCAGTGAAATTTTACTGAAGTACAAGTAAAGTTACCATTATAAAAATCTACTTAAATAAAAGTAAAAAGTAAGTGTAAAAGTTACAGATTTACTTTTTTGTTTTTTTTTTTGTTTGTTTTTTTTTACAGCGGGGGTGGGATGAGGCATTCTAGCGTAGTTCAAAAAAGATGAGCAGATATAAATCTAGTTAATAAAAAACTAGTTGTTTTTAACTGAAGGAACACCTTTGCATAATAAAGCTGTTGTCTTTCTTGTGCTTAAAAATCAAAGTGGTCACTTAAATATGGTGTTACGTCCCGATCTAGAGTTGGACCGCACAGCAAAAGAATAGTTCAGGGTTCTATTTTAGACTGAATGGAGATGGTGGTATATGGCAGAAAGAACTAGATCCAGTCATTAACTGATGAAATAATGAGGTTTGTATTGCTTTACAAAACACACACACACACACCCACACACACACACATACACACACACACACACACACACACACACACACACACACACACACACACACACACAGGCCAAACTGTGGACCCAGGCCAAAATAACAAACAGAATGGTATTTATATTTAGTAGCTACATTAACTGCAAAAAAAAAAAAAAAAAAAAAAATACAGGTACCTTCCCTGACTCCCTAAACCAAAAACAGTGAATAAATTCCCTCTTCCCAAAATAAATAACTTAAATGGCACCCACACCCCTACTACTGGTGAGTGCACAAACATACAGTGAGATTATCTACAAATATATACAAAGACCAACCAAACCACAGGGGTATTTAGTTAAAGCAGTAATCAAAGTCAATGGGAGAGAAAAAGTCAAAACCAGAATACACAACCAAATATCAAAACGCCAAAATCACAATCTCTTTCCTCTTTCTCGCGTTTCTCTCCGGTTTATATATGGTCGCGCTGGTTGATGACGTCACTCTCAGGGAGGAAGCGACCGTGTGGAAGGTCAGGTAGACGCCGATGTGGGGACAGTCAGAAAACCTGGAGTGGAATCTGGAGCGGCGCGCGACCAGGACACGATATACACATGCGAGCGCAACGAAGAATTTACACAAAGTATAATATTTTTATTATTTTTGTCATTTTCAGTCATTTGTTTTACTCAGTAGCGAATATGATTTCAAATGTAGCGAATTACAATACTTCAAACAAAACACACTTAAGTAAAAGTATCATTACAGATTTTAAAAAGTAGAAGTACACAAAAAAACTACTCAATTACAGTAACACGAGTAAATGTAATTTGTTACTTTCCACCTCTGTATAATGCATTACATAATTACATAGATTTAAGATTTGAAGTCTCGTGTAGATTAGAAAAAATGCAAACTTGTGTATAATACTCACACAATCAACATCCTTTTGTGCACATGTTTGCGCACACTCTAACCCATGCTCATCTGGCTCTGCTGTACTGCAGTTAAAGAAGACCTTTGGAGCAGGACAATCTGTGAGATACAGAGAGGTTTATGAAGTGTAAAAATTGTAAATACTTGCAACACTTTTTTTTGTCCTATTTGACATGGATGTGTTCATTTGAATTCTTTTCAATGTCTTTTTGCGCAACGGTAAAGTGACGAACCTTTAACACGAGATGTCAGGGCGTGGCACTGAAGCTTTCCATTTGCACAAATACTAAAAAAGCAGATACATTATAGTGTTAAGCACTTCTTTAACTGCACTGTACTCCACACACACACAGTACTCCACTGTATTGTTTCTGACTGATTGTTAGCTGCTTACCAGTGCTCATTTTTTATGTTGATCGATTTGCCAGGTTTGATGTGCTCTCCATTGTAATAGCAGGGGCATTTGTCCATGGGCACACAATCACCATTTTCATTCTCATAAAGCCCTTTTGGACAGGCACACCCATCCACAGGCAAATAGTCAGTCCTACAGCCTTGATGATCAAGGCTTAGTGAGTCACATGTGCGTTGACATTGCTGAAGCTTGTAGGTGAAAGTCTGGGAAGCTGGGCAGCTTTTAGTGTATTTGTCTGTATTAAAAAAAAAAAGATAAACATGTCAAATTGGGTTAAAATATCTGCTAACACTTTACAATACTGATCTAAACCTATATATATATACACACAAAAAACTATATACTCTTCTACAGTCTCTCTCTCTCTCTCTCTCTATCTCTCATATGTATAATTCCAAGCAAATGTTTGGTCACACCTTCTAATTCCAGGGTCTTTCCTGATTTGTGTCCCTTTCTACATTGCAAAACAATACTGAAGGCATCTAAATGTCACGCGCCAGCCAGATCATCCAAGTACATACAGGTCATGAGTTCACCTACGAAAGTCCCGCCTCCCTAACCAATTACCTCGGTGCACCTGTAACCCATCAGCAATCTACTTCTGCCTTTAAAAGAAAGCTTAGAACTTCATTCAGTGCCGAAGTATCTTACTTGCGTGCCTCTTGTCTCGTCAGTCTGTGAATTTTCCTAGTGCCCTGTATCTGTGTTTTGACCTGGATTGTTCCTGGATTTTGTTTTATCGACTTCCTATTTGGATTACGCTTCTGGATTTCGTGTCCCTCGCTGCTGGCTAACTGTTACCGACCCGCCTCCTCTCTCCTTAGGGGATTTCCTCATTCATCCTGCTCACACACACGCGCCGCCTCTCTCACCTCTGCTCCTGCCGTGTCTTCACGCTTTTGGTCTGCAATCGAGTTTACTACCGTTTAGTCACGCCCCTGACAGTATACTTTGGCCATGACGGACCCAGCGGACTTGGATCAGTTAAGGCAGGCGTTTTCACAACAGTGGGCGATGCTGGGCTCTCACCAACAAAACATCCAGCAGGTGAACCAGACTCTTTCCTCCATTACCACTCAGCTTCAGCAACTCTTAGATAAATCGGTCCTAACTCCAGTGCACACCTCACATCATGTACCCCAGCTCCCAAACCCACAACCGTACAACGGGGAACCCAGAACCTGTCGTTCCATTCTGTCCCAATGCTCCTTGTTGTTGGAGCTCCAGGCGTCCTCCTTCCCCACTGAACGCTCTAGGGTAGCTTATGTTATCACTCTCCTCATCGACCGGGCACGTGAATGCGGAACTGCTGTTTGGGATGTCAATGACCCTTGCTGCGTGACCTTCAGAACATTCACTGAGGAGATGAAGAGGGGTGTTCGACCACTCCCACTCTGGCAGAGACGCAGCCAGACAATTACTGGAGCTCTGCCAAGGCCCCCGTTCCGCATATGATTATGCTATAGAGTTCCGCACTCTGGCTGCATCGGCGAACTGGGACACCCGAGCACTCTATGATGTCTTTCTTTATGGAACGCTCCTTTCTTGTTATGCATGACGCCCACTCCTCCTTGGTTCTCGGTCGACCTTGGCTGATCCCACACATTGACTGGGCTAAGAACACGATTCGGGAATGGAGTCCTTTGTGCCTGGCATTCTGCCTAAAGTCTGCTCATTGTTCCGCAGTAACTCCTGCCACTGAGGAGTTCCCCGACCTCTCAGCCGTCCCGCTGGATTACTCAGACCTCAAGCAAGTCTTCATGTGCTCTCTCACTACCCCCTCAATCATGTGCTCTCTCACTCCCCCCCACAGGCCCTACGATTGTGCCATTGATCTCCTTTCAGGCACAACTCCTCCCAGGGGACGGTTATATTCTTTATGTTCAAATGAGAGGGAAGCCATGGACAAATATATTTCTGAATCACTTGCTGCTGGCATCATCAGCCCTTCTTCATCCCCCGCTGGGGCAGGATTCTTCTTTGTGGCCAAAAAGGACAAGACTTTACGACAATGCATCGATTACAGAGGACTTAATGAGATCACCGTTAAGAATCGTTACCCTCTTCCCCTGAGGTCCACAGCCTTCGACCTCCTTCAGGGGGCTAATATCTTTACTAAACTTGACCTGCGTAATGCCTATCATCTTGTCAGGATCAGGGAGGAGGATAAGTGGAAGACAGCTTTTAACACCCCCTCAGGACACTACGAGTACCTTGTAGTGCCATTTGGACTAGTCAATGCACCAGCCGTTTTCCAATCCTTGGTAAATGACATTCTCCGGGCTTTTCTGAATAGATTTGTATTTGTCTACTTGGATGACATTTTGATTTTCTCCCGTTCACTGGAGGATCACAAGCTGCATGTTCGCCAAGTTCTTCAAAGACTCCTTGAAAACCAACTATACGTAAAGGCAGAAAAATGTGAATTTCATTGTCAAACCATCTCTTTCCTTGGTTTTATCATTGCCCCATCTAAGATCCAAATGGACCCAGCCAAACTGAAAGTGCTAACCAACTGGCCAAGACCATCAACCCGGAAAGACCTTCAGCGTTTTCTTGGATTTGCTCATTTCTACTACAGCTTAGTGGCAGCCCCACTTATTGCATTCACTTCTACTAAGGTTCCTTTTCTTTGGTCTGATCAGGCAGAGAAGTCATTTGCCAAATTAATAGATTGGTTCACCTCAGCACCCATCCTCACACAACCGGATTCCGCCCTCCAGTTCATAGTGGAAGTAGATGCCTTAGACTCCTGTGTGGGGGCTGTACTTTCTCAGAAGTCTCCAACCGACGGTAAATTGCATTCTTGCAGCTTCTTCTCACACCGCCTTTCTACCACTGAGATAAACTATGGTATCGGTGACCGGGAGCTGCTCGCAGTAAAACTGCGTTGGAGGAATGGAGACACTGGCTTGAGGGCACAGAGGTCCCAAAACTCATCTGGACAGATCATAAAAACCTTGAATACCTCAAGTCAGCTAAATTAACTCTCGCCAAGCCAGATGGTTATTGTTCTTCTCTCGTTTCAACTTCTTATCGACCAGGAAACAAGAACACCAAACCCGATGCTCTCTCTCGCCAATTCATTTCAGTCTCGGAATATTTCTCCTCCACTGACTATTCTGCCGCCACAATGTCTCATAGGGGCGACCATGCTAGATGTCGAGGCTCTGGTCAAGCAAGCGTTAGAGCGGGAACCCGGCCCACCAGAGACACCACCGGGCAGGCTCTTCTTGCCACCACTAGCATGTCCACGAGTCCTTGAATGGGGACACAGTTCAAGGTTGGCCTGTCACCCCGGAGGAGCCCGTACTCTTGCACTAGTCCAACAGCACTTCTGGTGGCCCTCTATCAGACAAGGTACTCGACAGTTTGTTTCTGCCTGTGATGTCTGTGTTCGCAATAAAGCCAGCAATAAACCCCCAGCAGGCCTCCTGAGACCACTCCCAATTCCTCACAGACCATGGTCCCACATAGCCCTAGACTTCATTACTGGACTCCCAGACTCAAATGGCTACACCTGCATCTTAACCATCATCGATCGTTTCTCCAAAGCGGTTCACTTTGTTCCCCTGACTAAACTCCCCTCGGCCAAGCAAACGCAGAGTTACTCATCCTACATGTATTTTGTCTTCACGGTATTCTCGTAGACATAGGACCTTGAAACAGCGATCTGATGTATGACCTCCCAAGACCCACACTCCTGGAGCCAGATGCTACCGTGGATTTAATATGCACATAATTCACTACCAACATCCTCCATGGGCCTGTCTCCGTTCCAGTGTTGTCTCGGCTACCAACCTCCTTTGTTTCCATCCCAAGAAGAGGAGGTAGCGGTTCCCTCCTCTTACGTACGTCGCTGTAAAAGGACCTGGCAACATGCAAGAGCTAGGCTTCGCCATGCAATAACCCTATTTAAGCGCCAAGCAGATCGCCGCCGTTCAACTGCCCCAACCTACTGCGTTGGGCACTTCCGTTTAGTCATGCCCCTGACAGTAAATATGCAATAATCTCTTTTGAACAGTTGATTTTGAGATGGCTCTGCTACTTATGCTCTGTAAAGCATTATTATTGTTAATAATAATAATTACTATAATATGGGCGCCCATGTTTTGCTTGAACAAACTAACAACTCTTTTACTTAGAATACTGTGCAAAATACATGGGCAAAAATAAGCAGTAGTGGTAGATACAGATTTGTGCAGTTTCATATAAGTAAAACAGCTAAGAGGTTTTACCAAGCATGCAAAAAAAAATGTAGCTCTTTTTGGTTACTTTGTCATATAAACAGTACCAGTTAAAGTTTAGATTTATTTCCCACATTCTAAAACAATATTACAGTTCCTGTAATGTGCAAGTGAGCAATATGATGTTGTGCATTGTCCTTCAAAAACAGAACACCTTTAGTGATCAGACAAGGATGTTTTTTCATTAATGGAAAACGCCTTTAAAACAGTTCCTGGGAAGCCAGCATTTTAGATGTGAAGCAGGCAGTCCGATAACCGTTATTTAGAGAATTATATAGAGAAATAAAGATTACTATATATAAAATTCCATTTTACTCTCATAACTGTGCTCTCTTATTTTGCACAATCGAAAGTCCTGGTTTGACTTGAAAAACCCTCATACAACACTGGAATATGTAAAACACATTCTTATCTCACATCACATTTTTTTTTCAGTAGGAGATATTTAGGGAGCTACAGTATGTAAGACATGTACAGTGCCTTGCGAAAGTATTCGGCCCCCTTGAACTTTGTGACCTTTTGTCACATTTCAGGCTTCAAACAAAGATATAAAACTGTATTTTTTTGTGAACAATCAACAACAAGTGGGACACAATCATGAAGTGGAACAAAATTTATTGGATATTTCAAACTTAACAAATAAAAAACGGAAAAATTAGGAGTGCAAAATTATTCAGCCCCCTTAAGTTAATACTTTGTAGCGCCACCTTTTGCTGCGATTACAGCTATAAGTCGCTTGGGGTATGTCTCTATCAGTTTTGCACATTGAGAGACTGAAATTTTTGCCCATTCCTCCTTGCAAAACAGCTCGAGCTCAGTGAGGTTGGATGAAGGCGTTTGTGAACAGCAGTTTTCAGTTCTTTCCACAGATTCTCGATTGGATACAGGTCTGGACTTTGACTTGGCCATTCTAACACCTGGATATGTTTATTTGTGAACCATTCTCCGTCCCAGTCTCAGGTCTTTTGCAGACTCCATGAGGTTTTCTTCCAGAATGGTCCTCTATTTGGCTCCATCCATCTTCTCATCAATTTTAACCATCTTCCCTGTCCCTGCTGAAGAAAAGCAGGCCCAACCATGATGCTGCCACCACCATGTTTGACAGTAGGGATGGTGTGTTCAGGGTGATGAGCTGTATTGCTTTTACGCCAAACATAACGCTTTGCATTGTTGCCAAAAAGTTCGATTTTGGTCTCATCTGACCAGAGCACCTTTTTCCACATGTTTGGTGTGTACTTTAAACGACACTTTTTATGGATATCTTTAAGAAATGGCTTTCTTCTTGCCACTCTTCCATGAAGGCCAGATTTGTGCAGTATACAACTGATTGTTGTCCTATGGACAGTCTCCCACCTCAGCTGTAGATCTCAGATCTCAGTTCATCCAGAGTGATCATGGGCCTCTTGGCTGCATCTCTGATCAGTCTTCTCCTTGTATGAGCTGAAAGTTTAGAAGGTCTTGGTAGATTTGCAGTGGTCCGATACTCCTTCCATTTCAATATTATCGCTTGCACAGTGCTCCTTGGGATTTTTAGAGCTTGGGAAATCTTTTTGTATCCAAATCCGGCTTTAAACTTCTCCACAGTATCTCGGACCTGCCTGGTGTGTTCCTTGTTCTTCACTGTGCTCTCTGCACTTTAAACAGACCTCTGAGATTATCACAGTGCAGGTGCATTTATATGGAGACTTGATTACACACAGGTGGATTCTATTTATCATCATTAGTCATTTGGGTCAACATTGGATCATTCAGAGATCCTCACTGAACTTCTGGAGAGAGTTTGCTGAACTGAAAGTAAAGGGGCTGAATAATTTTGCACGCCCAATTTTTCCGTTTTTTATTTGTTAAAAAAGTTTGAAATATCCAATGAATTTTGTTTCACTTCATGATTGTGTCCCACTTGTTGTTGATTGTTCACAAAAAATTACAGTTTTATATCTTTATGTTTGAAGCCTGAAATGTGGCAAAAGGTCACAAAGTTCAAGCCGAATACTTTCGCAAGGCACTGTACGTACTGCTTTGTTCATTAAAAATTACCAAACCATTATGACATTAATACTACTATTCCCACAATTTTTTCATAGTATAATTACCCATTATTGATTATCAGTCAGTTCCTATGACTGACGTGATAATTAAAAACCTAATGCAATAGTACTAACTTTTTGTTCTTGCTTCACCCCTCATTGAACAGTGTTTTAAAGCATTATTATATATTCTGTCATGCTGGCACATTGATAAAAGAGGTTTGTTCCTACCGCACACAGTTTCTCTCCAGCCTTGCAGAAACACACCCTTTGCCGCACACGCCCGAACGTAGGAGGAGAAGACAGCACACAAACAGTCCTCGCTCTTCTCACATGTGCAACTTGAATATTTACACCTCTGTGTATAGTTACAGACAAGCTTTAAATGTTCAATCGTTTTAGGTATTAGATTAATGTAAAATGTTTTAAAATATTGAGGTCACCTTGTAGTAATTTTCTGGGTTAACAGCAGAATGACATTTGACAAAAACACCTTCATTCTCCTTCAGTTTAGAGCACCAGTGCTCTGCATAGCTCTCTGAAGATCAATCAGTTAGCTCATTAGCAATATCACAGTTATGCTTGTAAACGTTATTTTGTATGTGACTATGACTAAAATATTTTTTAATCCAATATATTTTTCTCACCGCTGTCTATGCTGTAGCTGCAGGGGTCATCGAGCCTTTCAATTTGGTCAGGACAATTGGACTGAGCTTTCCAGGAATTTGCAAATGACGTGGCTGTCCCTTCAACTACACCTTGTGAAGTCAACAGTTCATCAGACAGCACTAAGTTAAAGTTTCCGCATAGACCTGCATCAAAACACAACATACAGACAAGGGAAACATGTACATGTTGTGTAATATCAATTCCTCGATTCACTCATCCAATAATTAAATGATGATAAGCACTCACCACAGGTCTTGGCGTGGAAGCTCTGATCCAGGTTGATGTAAAGCTGCATGAGGGGAACAAGCTGCACCTGAACCTGAAGTCCAAAACTGGTCTGCAACATGACGTGGAAGGACGATGGTCTGAATACAGTGAATTCAGCTGGGACAGAAAGTAAAAATAGTCTTAAAAAAGTGTGAGCTAGAGTTTGTGGATCGTATTAAATAAATTCAACACAGCAAAAAGCTCAGCTGCTCTACATTGACGCTATCAAATTTCAAGCTTCTAGCTTGATTACATGCCAATAAATATTATGTACAGAAATATGCATGTATGAAATTAATTCTTAGCAAGAAGTTATCTGTTAACCCGGTAGCAAACACCACAGTTGCTATAGCAACCAATGCCAACATTTTATTTCACTGTAGGTATTAAATTTGCATAAAGAATTATACTGCATATTAAATGCACTTTATTTAACATTGCTCATATTGCAGAGATTTAAAGTGCTTTGATACATAATCTGTGCAAAAAAAACTTTCAGTTTGTGAGCTTCAAGGCATATACAGACAGACATTATACAACAAACAACTTAAAATCCATTGTTGTTTATTTAGGTTTGCAAAAGGGGACCTATCCTGCATAATAAATTAGTTCAAGCTAACTTTTTACCTAATTCCCAACAGACTCTCCTGGCACCTCTCAATCAAGGAAATTACCTCTGTGGCAACTGTGTCCATTGCCATAATACCCGTAGAACAAATGAGTTTAGACATCCTCGAACCAGGGGGAAAAAATCTGATATAATTTCAAATACATTTAGATGTATGAGAGTTGCATACTGTACGTATGTGAAACGTGAAATGAGCTAATCACATTAATTGTTAGAGAGTACTGGAGAATCTGAAACTGTTTCATTTGTAATTCCCTGAGCCTTGTCATCGTGACAAATCGCCATCTTGCTGCTCACAATACAACCATGTTGCTCCTTCTCTCTCTCTCTCTCTCTCTCTCTCATATTTGGTCAGAGCTTGTTGTGTTGCACTGCTGGCTGGCTCAGTTTTATAGAATTCAGCAATGAGTAAGAGAAAACTAAAAGATAATTGATCTTGTTTTACTATTTTATTAAGTGATTAATTAGGAGTTTTGTTTAATTAAAAATCATGCCGTTCCGCTAGCCGCTACGCTAGCGGTTGAAAAGTAAAATGCCATAGGCTGAGACTAGTTACTTCTGTTATGCATACATGTTAGCAGCTAATGTACTGTATATGGAAAAATGCATGGTTACCAACAACTAATTGTTTTGTTTAAACCTACAATTGTAAAATACTTTTGAATTAGGCAGTAACAATGTATCATAACGATGTAACCTGTTTATAGGTCAGGTTTTGAGAGTGTGGAACTTTTGTGTAACATCAAGAACTGAAGCTAGCAGTTGCAGAAAATGGAAAGAGACTATTCTAGTCAGGTGGTGGTGAGCCAAGAGAACAGACATTGACTACATGCTGTAGATTATCAGCTTCACTCCCTGGGGCAGTAGGGCCTGATTATGGTATGAAGATTGATATGCTCCCTCACCTATTGGTGTGGTAGAACATACTGAGCACACACTGTATTTGGGGCCCAATGATTATATTCTTGACCAATGTACTATTCGCACGGGATAAGTATTATCTGGGGACCTTGTGTGATTTAGAAATTACCCACTCACATCTGAGTTTCATGTGGCGCATTCGCATGGGATAAGCGAAGCCTGCGATTTTACTCCAATTTACTGACTTATCTCCCGGTATACAGTATATATCCTAAAGTGTGTGTCTCTTAAGTGTGTGTTGTGATGAAAAGAGGAGGGGAGGGTGTGTGTGTGAGTATGTGTATGTATGCATACAGACTGTGTGTGAGGCAGAGAATTTATGGTTAGTTGGATTAAAAAATATATACATACTGTATATATATTTTTTGTATATATATTTAAAAAGGCACACAGGAAACAAAAACCTTGAAAGATTGTTATAAGACTCCACCAAATACTGGCCAAATCACAGACATGCTGATTTTAACGGGTCTAATATTATCACAGGACCTTGTTGTTCCGCGAAATATGGTAGGTAATTTGCAGAGACATTTTTACTTTACAAATTACAGACATGGCCTATTCCGCAATTATTACAAATCACACGAGGTCCCCAGTTCATGCGAATACGACATAAGACAACAAAACTGCTGAGCTCACAAACCAAAGAAAAAAGGAGGGAAATTTGTATGCACTTTTGTTCCTGTTTTATATCAAGTTTGGTTTTGTCAGGTAATATGAATGCTTTTGGTGTAATGTAGTGTAAAATGTGAAAATTATTATTATAAATCATTTAAATAAGTTCACTGATGTGTTGAAGCTAGCTTATTGGTATTCACACCTTGGGCTCCTGATGTTCCCAGCTGTTCTGATATTGACCTAAAGTAAACCAAATTCATAACTTAACTGTAACTCAGGTTACACACTATTGTAAGAACTACAATTCCCTTGAGATATTTAGCCACATTGAACTGTTTGACGCAAGTGCCTTGCATTGAAGTACTTTTACCCGGCTATCTCTTGTTGTCTGTTTATGTCTTAAAGAAGGTCACAGACTAAAAGCTTTTTACACAGACTTCTTTTCCTTTGATGTTTCATGTTCAGTAGGTTCAGCAACTCAGCTATGTCTTTATACTTGGTGAGCGGTGTTTTATGTTATCAGAGATTTAAAGTGCTGCCATACAGTGAGCTCTTACTAGGGCTAAAATTGTCATCATTCTTACCAGAGCTGTAAGGAACTGTTAGTTCTCCATTGTGCCTTACAATCCCATCATCTTTGATGATTAAGGCCTGGAGAGGACATATGCATGATCAAATTAGTTGCCATTTTGTAAAGCATTTTAGGAATTATTAAATTATATGTTACACACAACTTTGTTCCGGAAACAGTATGGCTTAAATAATTTGCAGATTTTTGTGTTATCATCGTAATTCAAAGTGAAGTGTGATGAAATGTATTGTTTACATATTGGAAAATAGATGCTCACATTACTCTTGTCATTGTTGATTATTAATGCAATTGACTTCAAGCATGTGTCTGAAGGATTGGCAACACAAGGAACAAGCTGTCCCAACAGAATAAACTTAGAGTCCACACAGTCCTACAGAAAAAAAGGCCAAACATTGAAAATATAGCATTTAAAACTTAATGTTGACTTAAGCAGAAAAAAATATTTAAAATATTTGAAAAAGTCTACAATAAGAAATGGCTTTATGTAGCATAAACAGCCTTGTTATGTGGGATTTTGTTTAGAAATCAATCTTGGTTACTCATGTATTTATTTATTTTTTTTTATCAAGTATCAAAACCCCTGTTGATGTTTTTTTACAGAGTGCAATTTATTATTGTTTATTCAATTACCTTGGAAAGAACATAATAGCAGTTCCCATGGAAGGTAAATTCTTTTCCATCAAAAGTAGTGAAGTGAGACCCCTCTTCCATTGCACACACACCTGGGACGGACAGGCTCTTGCAGATCCATATTCCCTGTTGACACACACTAAGACGCACAGTGCCCTCAGGTTGCAGCAACTCAACAAACCAATACACTGAGAGAATGAATAATGTACTTGTATCTTGTAACTTCCTGGTACAATGTCTATACAGTGTATAAAATATTAACACAATATTACAGATATTAAAATATAATATATAAATTGAAACTAAATTGAAATTTTAATCAGAAATCAGAATTGCAGTTACCATTCTTCATCATTCTTGAGCAGAACCTCTCCAGGGTTATACACCTTGTTGTGCTTACACTGGCACTGTTCCTGAGGGATACAGCCTCTCTCAGAGATATCATCAAACACAGTACCTACAGCAGCCAAATCGAAATTCCATTTTAAAATAAATGGTAAAAGACTTAATTTTGTGTAAGGTGACTCCTTGTCTGTTTACTTGGGTGCCATTTTATTTGTATGTGACTGACCAGGTGGGCAGAAGCAGCCATCCATCTTGTGTTCCTCACATAATGAGCTGGTGTCGGCATGTGTGCACGTGTCCAGACAAGGGGAACCACTCTCAGAGTACTCCATGCTAAAAGGGCATGTTACAGCTAAATGAGGAAAAAAAAAAAAGAAAAAAAAAAACAGCACTAGTTAGGACTTGGGTTTTTTGAACTAGTAGATCATGAAAATTTACAGAACTAGATTCTCTCTCTGGTCAGTATTTTGTAGCAGGGACTTTATTACCATATTAGTTATTTCATACTGTAGGACTACTACTCATAATAGTAGTACTTTTAAAGTCTTTACCACAGAATGTTGGTTTTCTCCAGTTGGGTGGCTTTCCCCCTGCATGGGAGCACTGGCGGGAGTACTCAGACAGGGTGCTGCAGAGAGTCACAGTGTCCTCAGTGTCCCCTGGGCGACTCGTGCACTTGTCCATCATGCAGGCTTGCACATAAGGCTCTGGATTTAAAACACTTCTACAGAAGGACCAGGGTTCACCCAAAAGCAGCTCGGAACACTCATCTTGCTGCACACATAGCAAGCACAAGCATGAATTCATTCTTCATAAACATCATTGTGAACTCTCTTTCCTCAAGTGGGTTGAGTAAAACAGTTGAAAACCCAATTAAGCCAGTATTTTGTGAAGAAATAAGCTTAAATTATGAATTTAATTATTCATAATCTAAGATAGTTAGTAGGGCATAGTATAAAACATTACAAATTAGGTAAACTTGATGTTTAATTAAGCGGAAGTAAGTTGAATTATTCAATTCAATATAATAATCGACAAAATATATTTATTTTTATTTTGCAGCTGATAATTTTATAAGCAATGTTTAAGTAAATAAATGCAAAAAAAAAATCTGCATCTTACAAATGGTTGGCACTTGTCGAGTGGGTTTGCTTCACTCTCAAATTCTTCATAAGGGTCCTCACAATTGTCACTGGGGTTGTGAATCCTGTGTTTGTTGCCAAATTCAATGACACCAGTTTCACGACCTGCAGCAGACAATATGATATCTTTTTAGTTATCTGCTCAAATATACTTGAGATTGAAAAATATTTCTTCCTCCTTTGCTCACAATATATAGTATACCATATATTTATTTCAACAGTATAAAAATTCCTCATTGGTGCAACTCACCATCACTTAGGAACTCATCAAAAACAGGAACCCCATTGAAATCTCCACAAAGTCCACAGGTACGATTAGAATATTTACTGTCCACTTCCACCTAGTTTTGAAAGGAATTGAAAGGTACTTGGTTTATATAATATGTTTTTACAACTTAAAACATGTCATCTTTACACATACACACACATGGAAATGAAAATAAGCCAAAAGTTAAATCCTACCAACAGAAATTTTTGTGCTTTGATTTTCTTGTTTTTGATCATTTTCATTACATTTTCATTACATTACAAATGCTTGTATTTATATCTAAATTCCACATTTTCAGTATACTTTATATCCCATTTATTTTTTATGAATTAATAAGCTCTTGAAATGCAACTGTAGTACAAATGTTGGACTAAATTGACATTTTTACCCTGAAAAGTGATGGTCAGAAAAAGACATGCCCTTACGCCCTCTGGTCACACGCAGGTCAATGCAATATGCTAAATCATCAACAACCATTTTATGTGTTGTGCAATTGTTTCTAGTGACTTGCAATAAGTCCATTTTGCCTTGTTGTCCCTTTATATATATATTTTTTTCTTTTTTTCACTTTGAGACTACATTTTTTAGGCAAAGTTAAATTGTGGTACATGTTGTCTGTTAACAATAGTACATGTTAAATGGTGATATTACCATGACAGCGTCATCTTTATTCCATGTGACACTGAGGCCCAGTTTGGCATAAAGTTTAATGTAGATAGAGTTCTCTTCAAGCATCACCCCCGCTACATAGTGTGGCAGTTTTACACTAATGAAGGAGACAGAGAAAGAAATAGATGTGGGACATATATATTATCATTAGTTAGTAAAGTTGAATTATAACTATAATAATACAAATAAAAATGTTTCATAAGATGATGTATAGTATTACATTTTTGTTTAATAATTAAGTATCTCACACTTCTCTGTTAACCCTAACCAGAATCTTGGTGAGCTCAATGCTCATGCCTCCTATAGTAACCATCACTCTGGTGATTTCTGGGTTTCCAGGAGTCTCTGCTCTTTTCACATGTACAGAGAAATCCTGTACAGGCCCATGGCAGTCAGAGACAAGGTTATATTCACAAGTGCCTTGGAACTGGTAGACATCTCCATCAAACGTCTTAAAGTGGAAATTTCCCCACATGCTACAAATATTGCTGACATGGTTGCTTCGGCGCACTGTGGGGAGAAGCAGGACAAAATGTTGAGCACAAACAGGTATTGAAATTTGTTACTTTGATCTTGTTCATTTTTAAAGGTCTTACTTCAGTGATTGAACTTCAGTAAGTTAATCTGATGTATAGGACTCCAACCCTAAGATTTTCCCTAGTCACCCACCAGTGCAGTGTCACTATGAAGTTGTCAATGAGACATGAACTTTTACAACTGCAAACAGGATGCGAGGTAGCACAAGAGTGATGTTATCAAATACTGGCTATTTCCTTTCAAAAGACAAAGAGATCATTTTAGTTCCTATTCTTTTCATTGTTTTTTATTGCACAAGAAAGATTAAAGATTAAACTTTTAAACAGTAACAAGCTATTCTCACAATTCTATAAAACTACTTCTCATATTTAAAGTTTTACTTGTTCATTATGTATGTGTGTATGCATGTATATATATAAAGAATGTAATAAGCAAACAAATATATTTTGTACTAGTTTTGTACTGAAAGTATTTTGCTCCATAGCTTTCTACTCATAAAAAGTTTAAAAGCTTTATTTTGTGGCATAAGGCATTTAAAGCATGGGTTGAGAAACCCATTTATAAAGGTAATTCAACTAAAAAACTAAAATTATACACTTATTAGTGCAAGGCTTACTAATCCTTGGATTCTAAAATATTATGAACTTGCTATTCTAAATATGCATTGCCACCTTTCTAAATCCATGCTTCTCCATATTACAGTTTAAAAAACTACTTCCTGTGGACATGATTCAGTTTTAATAGTCATTTAGAGCTGTTATAGATGGCATTTTATTTATACTATAACATTTATACTATAATAATTAAATAATTGTGTATTGCAAATATTAAATTCAATCATACGAACAATATGATGCTACAAGATTGTTCGAAGCATTAGTCTCTTACCCCTCATTGCGTGAACATGGAGGCCACAGGTCAAAGCCAGGGCCAGAATACAGAGTGTAGATATTTTCCACGCCATGGTGGGCTTGAGCGTGGATCTTCCACTCAGGTCAAGCGCACACAGTGCTACCTCGGCTAGCTCTCAAACCCCTTATATTGCTTTAACTCAGTTTTAAATGCCACCCTCCCTCTTTGGGAGGAACTCTCATTCTACACCTCTTTTATGGTCACGTGACAAATAAAAGGCCAGTATGGTAACTTAATGGTCCATTGTGTACATGTGTATGAATATACTTACTTACTCAGGTCACACCACTGAAGCAGGCTTTGTGTTTAAGACACTTTCATATTTAAAAAACATGATAGTTGTAATTGATTATAGGCAAGTAGTTTGCACAATACTAATCTGGTGGCTTTAAGTTTCCCACATTTTATATCAGCATTAGTGTGGTTTAAAGTTTAAAGACAGAATTTGGACATGTTTTGTCTGATTCACGACATGTGACGTAAGAGGGTTTTTTACAACAGGGTAACCTTTTTTATTGGTTGACATATATAGAGGTTATTGATGTGTTTGGTTGAATAAGATATAAATCCATTAAGAAAAACACAAAAGTACTGTAGTTTTTGTCAGCAGGTGTAAAAATAAAATGTTTAAATCAGACAAGGCTAAAGAACACAATTATGTAGCAATAAAACTAAGTGAACACTGACCATGAAAACAAATGAACAGATTGAGTGAAAAATTTTATACTTTTTGATTCTGGCAGTTTTGAGAAAAATCTTTTCCTTTTTTAAGAAGAAAGAAGGATTATAATCTATTAAGAAATATTTAGGTTTATAGTGGAACCTCAGATTGTGTGTAACCGGTTTGCAAGCATTCAGCGAGACGAGCAAAAATTGTAAAAAAATTTTGACTTGAAAAACGAGCAAGTCTTGATTTCCGAGAACCAAGTATCATCGAGTATAGCATGCGCTTTTTTTTTTGACACCGAGCGTCACATGATTACGACTGAGCCAATGGTTCTTCTCTCTCTCTCTCTCTCTCTCTCTCGATCTGTGGAATTGTAAATAATCGTCTCCCATGCTCAGCCTTAGTGCACGTCTCACACTTACTGTATATAGTCAACATTGCACTGTTTACTACGTGAGACCACGTGTGCGCGTAAAGCAGCTTTTATTTTGTGTAGTGTATGTGTGTATGTGGAAAGTCATCCTTTATTGTATTGCTGATTGTAACACACATATGTGTGCTCAAAAGCTAGCGTAGAGCTAAAGCGAGTGTCATCAGAGCGGTTAAAGATCCATTTTCTCTCTCTGTCAGACTGCACTGATTCCGTTAGTGTGTATGCCAGCGAGTGTCATTAGAGAGTGTGCCCCTTCCCTCCTCCTCTTGCCTTTACACACACTCACACACACACAGACACACATAAATTTCATGTCTTTTGTTAGGAAATTTTAAATTAAGTACAACCACAGAATGTATTTTCTAATGTGTTATTGCTAAATCTCTATGTACTCGTACTTCACTTCTAGTATAATGCTACTGTATGTCGTTTTCGCCCTGTTAGAGATCCTGTGTAACAGCTAGAATCAACGCACCAGCCTTGAACTAATAGTTTTAGAATTAGGTCATTTGAGAATGAGGAACGAGGTACAACCCTAATTAAAATTTTGGAGATATCTTTGTTTTGTTCACGGATTGCTGAATTGATGTTTTATAACCAACCAGTTGGATAAAAAAAACTGGAATTGCTATGTGTTATTTATTTTGTGAACTTAAGTCCCTAAGTCATACCTACCCACTCTCATTTGTGTCTCAGCAGACAGCATTCCCCAGTTCCAGGTTATTAAAGGGGCTACAGTACCTGTAGCCAATGCCCAGTCTCTGAAAATCAAGTCCGACATTTGGGACAACAACCTCGTTTGCTTCATTGAGACATAACTGAACCCTGTGGTAGGGTTCAGAACAAAGGCCATGTTTGGAATGCAACCTCCTGCAAATACAACTGTCAGCCTCTGAGCATCAACTGCCAACCTTTTTACCTTCCATGGGAATTTATATTAGTCACAATCAGCACCATTTATATTACACCTCAGTTGTACATCAAAACTGTGTCCACAGACTCATCACTGGGACAGTGCATTCATTGTGGTGGGACACTGCATTCATCTCAAACGTGCAGTGCCAACCCTTAACTAACAGGTCACCTGCCAGACTAGGGGTGAAAGGATCTTGGACCATTCCTACACTCTTTTCAAATATGGTTACAAGGACCAGTTTCATCTAACATTTGAAAAGTCAGACCCACTCTCATTTTCCCCATGCCAAAACTGAAAGCTTTGATTCAGAGGGAGGTCACATGCTGGATGGAGCAGTTAGGAACTAGTTTGCAGGATGCTGTGGATGAATCAGAAATTCAGAAGCATTTCAGAAAGCAGTTGTGGGATTTACGTATCAGGGCCCGTATTCACAAAGCTTCTTAAGCCTAAAAGTTGCTCCTAGTGACAAAATTCTAAGAAAAATCTTAGAATTAGGGCATTTTCTTAGAATTTCTCCTTAAATTTAGGATTAAATCTTTGTAAAGATAAAAATGAAAACATCTTAGCCCTAAAAACAGCTCCTAAAGTAAAATAAGAGTAGAGAGGAGGACTTTTAAGAGGCTTAAGAGTTTCTATAGCAGAGGACAAAATGGTGGAAGAAAGAATTATTCTCCAATTATTCTTGATTTGGATTTGCACTTAATTTCCTGTGAACCTCTCTAGTGTGTACACACTTCACACTTATCCTTTACACACTTTATTCATATACTTATTATTCATATGGCACGGATGGGAAGTGCAGTGTTTTTCTAACCGCGTTGGATCTCGTGTTTGAGTTTAATTCCACCAGTCACTCCACAGACCGACATTGCTCTTCTTGTCTCATTGCTATCTGGGCAGGCAGCTGAGTGGGCCATGGCGGTTCTTCGTTCGGATTCAGATGTCACCTACTTAAACTTAAACTCACCTTTGAACATCCTGCTGCTGAGGTGGAGACTGACTCCAAACTATATCATCTATGGCAGGGGGGGTCGTCCGTGAGCCGCTACACCGCGGAGTTTCATACTCTCGGCATGCAGACCGACTGGGGAGACTCCACCCTCCGGACGACTTAGTACAAGGGACTGGCTTCGCGCATAAAGAACGAGCTCGCCGGACGAGAGCTTCCAGCGACCTTGAAGGGCCTAATTTAACTCGCCACCAGGATTGACCAACATCTGCTCGCTTGCCCCAAGCGAGCTCCACGTACCCTGCCGCCCATCACGATGCCACTACATCATCCCGCGCCTCGAACCACCCCTTTCTTCTCCCACGCTCCAGTCTCCGAAGCCCATTCTCCATTCACTGCTGCACCTACCGGACCCGTCGGCTCTCCACCTCCCGCCGTGGTTAACACAAGAGCCGGGGAACCCATGCAATCAGGACGCGTCTCCTTAACCACTGCAGAATGGGAACGCCGATTTAGAGAGGGGCTCTGCACTTACTGTGGATCCGCAACACCACCGAGCCATCTGTCCTCTGCGACCGGGAAATACGCAGACCCGGTGAGAAATGAGAGTGGCTCACCGGGTTCCATCTCCCTCTCCACCACCTTGACCGATGATTCTTGTCTCACGGTAAAAGTACTTCTCCAGTTTGGCCACCAACGAGTGGGAAGTACCGCGTTTATCGACTCCGGTGCCGCAGGTAACTTCATTGACTCTTCTTATGCTAAAAGACTGGGGGTAAAGACCGAGGCGTTATCCCACCCTGTAACTATTACATCAGTTGATGGTCGGCCCCTCTCGTCCAGTCCTATCACCTTCCGAACCCAACCTATCACCCTCGTCATTAACCAACATCAGGAGCAGATTCAGTTTTACATCACCTCTATTCCGTCACCACCTATCATCCTTGGACACCCATGGCTACTACGACACGACCCTCTCATCTCCTGGACCCAAAATCAGATCCTACAGTGGGGACCAACCTGCAATGAACTCTGCCTATGGGCTGGGGCTGGGACGTGCTCTAGGGAGACCGAGGTCCCCGATGTCAACACAGACAACATCCCACTAGACTACCGGGACCTGGCTGAAGTTTTCTGCAAAAGACGCGCCACCCATCAACCTCCACATCGCCACTATGACCTGGTGATCGACCTTCAGCCAGGCTCCATCCCACCCCGCAGCCACCTCTATTCCCTATCCAACAACAAGATGCAGGCGATGGAGGAGTATGTTTCCAGCGGACTTCGCCATGGTACCATCTGGCCCTCCTCCTCACCTGCCGCTGCGGGGTATTTCTTTGTGAAGAAACGCGATGGTAGTCTACGTCCCTGTGTCGATTACCGGGGACTCAACAACATCACAATAAAGAACCGACACCCGTTGCCTCTTACCAACACTGCCCTTGACACTCTCTCTGGTGCCACCAGTTTTACTAAGTTGGACCTCCGGAGCGCCTACAACTTGGTGCGCATCAGGGATGGCGATGAGTGGAAGACGGCTTTCATCACCCCTACAGGACACTACGAAAGTCTGGTCATCCCCTTTGGTCTCTGCAACCACCCGTCATTTTTCAACAATTTATCAACGACGTTCTCAGAGACATGTTGGGCCGCTGGGTGTTCGTATACCTAGACAACATCCTCATCTACTCCCAAACCATCAACGAACAACGTCCAGCACGTCAGAGCGGTCCTAAAAGATTGCTCGCACACCAACTGTACTGTAAGTTGGAAAAGTGCGCTTTTCACGAGCGCTCCACCACGTTCCTGGGTTTTGTCATCTCACCCCAGGGTGTGGCCATGGACCCGCGGAAACTGGAAGTTGTGAGTCATTGGCCCCTACCCAAGACTCTCAAACAACTCCAGCAATTTCTTGGGTTTGCCAACTTCTATCGTCGATTTTATCTGGGACTACAGTACAGTTGCAGCCCCATTAACCGCTCTGACTCGTCCATCATCTCACCCCTTCAACCTCACCTCAACCGCCATCTCCGCCTTCCACGAACTCTGTCGCCGCTTCACCACTGCCCCCATCCTCCTTTACCGGGATGCTGACAAACCATTCGTTGTGGAGGTGGACGCTTCGGATGTGGGCACATGGGCTGTTTTCTCCCAGTGAGGTCCAGACCAAAAACTGCGCCCCTGCAGTTTCTTTTCCAAGAAATTTGACCCCACTCAGCAGCGATACGGAGTAGAGGACCGCGAGCTGCTGGCCATAAAGTGGGCCTTGGAGGAATGGCGACACTGGCTTCAGGGCGCCAGAGAGCTGTTCATCGTCTGGACCGACCATCAGAACCTTATCACTATCCGCACCTTGAAACAACTCAACCCCAGACAGGTGCGGTGGGCATTGTTTTTTGAAAATTATAATTTCCACCTGTCATACCGCCCGGGATCCAAGAACACCAAGGCCAACGCACTATCATGACAATACGAAGAAGATGTCCCCCGGGTGGACCCTGCACCTGTCCTACCACCCACCAAGATCCTTGCACCAATCAACTGGGACTTGGAAACGAGGGTTCGCCAGGCACAGACTGCGGGGACCAAATCGGCAGGTGTGCCGCCTGGTCGGCTCTATGTACCCGACGCCATCAAGACTGACGTACTCCAATGGGGACACTCCTCCCCAATTTCTGGACACCCCGGAAGACGGCACACCCTACTCTTTATTCAACGTGCTTTCTGGTGCCCAAATATGAGGAGGGACGTGGACGAGTTCGTCCAGGCGTGGCCAGTGTGTGCCAGGTCCAAGGACAGCAACCAGCGATCGCCAGGGGAACTTCAACCACTCCCGGTTCCCTGCCGGCCCTGGACACACATTGCAGTTGACTTCATCGCGGACCTGCCGGTTTCCGAAGGAAAAGACACCATCCTCACCATTGTCGACCGGTTCTCCAAAGCTGTACACCTGGTGGCCCTCTCCGGGTTCCCATCAGCTGACAGCCGAGCTGATATTAGAGCACGTAGTCTGTCTGCATGGGTTTCCAAAGGACATCGTCTTGGACAGAGGGCCCCAGTTCATGTCCCGGTTCTGGAAGGCCTTCTGCCATCTGATCGATTCCACCTGCAGTCTGTCCTCCAGCCACCCACAGACTAACGGTCAGACGGAGCAGACCAACCAACAACCGGAGCGCTACCTGAGATGCTTTATTGCTGATCACTAGTGCTCCTGGGCCCGTTACCTCATTTGGGCCGAGCTGTCTCACAACCTCCACACGCCACCAACCTAAGTCCATTCGAGGTATGCTACGGTTTCCAACCTCCGATGTTCGACCATTAAGAACCGGAGGTTGAAGTACCATCGGCCCAACAGTTGGTTCGCCGGTGTCGACGGCTCTGGAGATGAGCAAACGACGCCATCCGACACGTTAACACCCGCTACACTCTTCAACATCGCCGTCGACACCCACCGGTGTCCTGCAATCATGTACATTGTAAAAGCTGAGACATTTTGCTCCATCAATCTAAAATGGATTACAAGTAATAAAATCAGTACGATAAATAAATGTAAGAACTTAAATATAGTAACTACTGTGTGGAAATTGGTTACTTCAAAAGTAGACACATTCAACATTTAGCCGTTTAATTTTCTTTAAGACATTTAGCCTAGAAACTTTGCATAAAGTAGCCTGTACTCATGATTATTGAATTTCTTCATATACAAAAATTATGATTTCACTGTTGGTTCTATTATCATGTATTCTATTTTCACAAAGAGCACATTTCAAAACCTTTGCAGAGTTCAGAGTTTATTTTTTATTAACCAATCACAGTCCTTGAATTGCTGCATCATCCCTAGCAACAGGGTCAACCACACCTCCTCACTAAGATAAAAGTTTTTGCAATTTCCTTACTCAAAGTTCCTCTAAGAAGTTTTCTAAATTACTTTTATTCTAAGACTCTCAGGTAGGATTTTTAGGCTAAGATAGGTGCTCTATGAGAGAATTCTAAGAAGCTTTGTGAACATGGGCCCAGGAAACTAGTACATCCCAAAATTACCATCAGAACTATCCCAACCAGAAGTTGAGAGGGAATAAAACCATTCGCATTGCTCTGAGATTCTGCACCACTGCTTAGAATGTGGGGCTCACTACCGTGAATAAGAATGATTATAAGGCCAAGTCATACAGTGTGCACAATGTGGTGAGTGAGGCAAAGTAGTAATGCAGAAGGAAACTAAAGTCACAGCTCCAATAGCGATAGATGGCCTGAGTTGTGATAAAGTGCGTTAAAAGGCTGGTGGATCTGCAACTTAGCCCATCCATTCGTCAGTTGATCTCCTACTTTCTGACTGGCAGATCACAAACAGTATGGGTTGGCAGACATATCTCATTCTCTCTTACTCTCATCACCAGATGCCCAAGGATGCATCTGGAGCCTCCTTGCTGTATATATTATACATTTCCAACTTTACCACCATTGTTAAGTTTGCTGTCAACATTTTTGTGCTATGCCTGATCACTCATAACAAAAAGAAGGCCTACCTAGAGGAGAATAACAGCCTGGAAAACTCATGCCAAAAGAACAATCTCCCCCTGAATGTCAGCAAGCCAAAGTTGTAAAATGGCAACTTCATCGTGAAGCAGGAGAGAAGCTACCAATGAACATTTTGTGCTACTTTAGTGTTAATATGATCACACAGAACATGTCATGATTCTGTCACATAACATCATGATGAAGAACGTCCATCGATGACTACCAACTTAGATATCAAAAGGACTTTAGACTATCCTCCAAAATGCTACAGAATTTTTTTTTACCTGCACAATAGAGAGCATTCTGATGGAAAGCATCATAGCCTGGTAAGTAAACAGCACCAAGAAGGACAGATTATTACACAGCAAGTGGTGCTGGACAAAGTTCAGGAAGATACAGTAATGAAGAATCTCAGGCATCCAAATATTGGACTCTTCTGGTGGGAAGTGAAGCATTTCTGATCCACCACCTGTCCCTGCTGCCTTAGAATAATTCCAGGAAGCTAAGGTCTTCACATTGCTGGATCTCTGGGCCCATATTCACAAAGCTTCTTAGAATTCTCTCAAAGAGCTCCTATCTTAGCTTAAAAGGTCCTAGTTAGGAGTTCTACACTAAAAGTGATTTAGGAAACCTTTTAGAGCACCTCCGAGTAAGGAAAGTAGAAAAACTTTTATCTTAGTGAGGGGGTGTGGATGATCCCGTTGCTAGGGATGATGCAGCAATTCAAGGATAATTGGTTAATAAAAAATAACCTCTGACCTCTGCAAAGGTTTTGAAATGTGCCCTTTGTGAAAACAGAATACATGATAATAGAACAGACAGTGAATCATAATTTTTGTATATAAAGAAATTGTATAATCATGAGAACAGGCTACTTTAAGCAAAGTTTCTAGGCTAAATGTCTTAAAGATAATTAAACAGCTAAATGTTGAAAATATGTCTACTTTTGAAGCAACCAATTTCCACGCAGTAATTACTATATTTAAGTTCTTACATTTATTTACCATACTGATTTTATTACTTGTAATCCATTTTAGATTGATGGGAGCAAAATGTCTTTTAGCTTTACGTCCAGTGTTTGGAGAATATTTCTTCCTTCCGCTATTTTGTCCTCTGCTATAGAAACTCTTAAGCCTCTTAAAAGTCCTCCTCTCTACTTTAAACTAATTTTACCTTAGGAGCTGTTTTAGGGCTAAGATGTTTTGTGAATCATTTTTATCTTTACTAAGATTTAATCCTAAATTTAAGGAAAAATTCTAAGAAAATGCCCTAATTCTAAGACTTTTCTAAGTCATATTCTCGGATGAAGCCTCTTTCCGATTGTTTGGGGCATCTGTAAAAAGACTTGTCCGGAGAGGAAAAGGTGAGCGCTACCATCAGTCCTGTGTCATGCCAACAGTAAAGCATCCTGAGAACATTCATGCGTGGGGTTTCTTCTCATCCAAGGGCGTGGGCTCACTCACAATTTTGCCCCAAAACACAGCCATGAATAAAGAATAGTACCAAAACACCATCCAATAGCAACTTCCAACAATCCAACAACAGTTTGGTGAAGAACAGTGCATTTTCCAACATGATGGAGCACCAAGCCATAAGGCAAAAGTGATAACTAAGTGGCTCGGGGACCAAAACGTTGAAATTTTGGGTCCATGGCCTGGAAACTCCACAGATGTTAATCCCATTGAGAACTTGTGGTCAATCCTCAAGAGGCGGGTGGACAAACAAAAACCCACTAATTCTGACAAACTCCAAGTGATTATGAAAGAATGTGTTGCTATCAGTCAGGATTTGGCCCAGAAGTTGATTGAGAGCCCAGTCGAATTGCAGAGGTCCTGAAAAAGAAGGGCCAACACTGCAAATATTGACTCTTTGCATAAATGTCATGTAATTGTTGATAAAAGCCTTTGAAACTTATGAAGGGCTTGTAATTATATTTCAGTACATCACAGAAACAACTGAAATAAAGATCTAAAAGCAGTTTAGCAGCAAACTTTGTGAAAACTAATATTTGTGTCTATATAGAGGCTTTAGTACTGTATTGTCATTGATATCTTGGTTACTGAGTCTGTTTCCAGTTTCAGCTTTGATTATTGTGTAACCCTGTTCATGTTTTTGCCCATCACCCAACCCTGTTTTGGTTTGTTCACTAACATAATAATGTTCTCTTTAGCTGCATTTGTATGCTTCACTTCTTTTCCTGACAAATGAGGGCAAAAATGAGTTTTTTTTTTTTTTTAATTATGCAATTAAATGTTATTTTTCTCCCCATGTGTTTAATGATAATAGAAACATATTTGTGAAATCATTATGGCATGAAAATGGCAGTTAATTTGGTTTATATTAAAATGATAACATTTCTACATATTATTAGTCATTGAATTAATTAAATATAATATTATCCCTAATATTGCTTAACTGTCATACAATAAACACTTGAATTTTTACAAGTGAACAGATCTCACTTATTATCATATGGTTTATTTCAAGTCTGCTTTGTGTGTGGTGAAATGCAACAGTATATCAGACAGTAAGTGTTTGGTATGGTATTTCCTTTTTAAAACTATCTTTACTGGCCACAGGTGAGCAAACACAAACCAAAGATTTTTAAATTGCACTTTATTTAAAGAGCTACATATATTTGAATTAAAAGCAAAGCAATCTGGCCCTTTAAAAGATACATAAAAAAACAATCATGATAGAGCACTTGAAATTGTTTCTAAATAGATATGAGAAAGATGCAAAATAGAGAGGTCTTTGTGGCTGATGTTTCTATGATACTGTGGTCACAGTACTTCCTTAGGGGAGTTTGATGCTGCGTCTCCGGCGAGTATCTCCCATGTCCGGGAACTTAAGACAATTAGCCTGGTTACAGTTGCATGCCTCCACATGGAAGTAGGTGTGAGCTATTGAATCTCCATTAATGCAGTCCAGATTCACTGTGCGGTTGCTGGTGATGCTCGCTTGGCAACAACTACAAGATGAAGAGCCCAACTCAGTGTACCTGAAACAGACACACAGACATATTGAGATATAAAAGATCACAATAAGCTGATTTATCGAATGGATAAAAATGGATACCTTTTGTCCATTTTAAGGATAAAGTTGTGTACATTATATTGTGTAACTGCATGACATGGACTGTAGTTCCGTCTGTGACATGAGCATTAGGTTTATATTAACGCGTCAGTGTTTCCATGGCAACAGCTTATACACAGGAACATTTCTGGGACCCTTACCATTGATGTCTTAGTTAAAGCTGCATTTTGTTATTAATTTCAAGAGAAAGAAAACAAGATGCTGATAAAAAAAAAATGGCTTTATAGCTGCTACTGTATATAAAACTAAGGTGATAACAGGAAAGGAGTTTTCTCAGACATTTCACAACATTAAACGTAACTATGAACCTTCAAAACCTTCTTTCTGCTCAGATAGAAATGTTGCAATTTTAGTAAAAGTACTCCAATTTGATGTGTATTATCTTCAAACTGTCGGGTCCTTTTTGTTTTATTCCTTATATTATAGACACATTACATGTGTGTGTGTGTGTGTGTGTGTGTGTGTGTGTGTGTGTGTGTGTGTGTGTGTGTGTGTGTGCACTTACTTGCTGTAGGAGTTACAGTGTCCTTGACAGTATGTTTGTGCCACCGTGGTCTTTGACTTGCAGTTGTTATAAGTGATGTAATCCAAGGTGGTGTGTACTTTACATCCAGTGTCTTTCCCCTCACCTGAAAACACACACACACACACACACACACACACACACACACACACACACACACACACACACACACACACACACACACACACACAAAATACAGTATTTTTTTATTGAAATCATTAAGTGATTTCTGATTTCTAAAGATGGATTAATCAGCTATATTTTGTTGTATATAGCCACTTACAGACTCTGCAGCAGCGATCTGCAGAAAGCTGCATGGTACCCTGCAGATAAAGATTACAACAGAAAAATTAACCATTAGCAGACCTTAAACAAAAATCATAATTTACTTTTTTTTTCTCCTTTGTACTATAAATTCCAGTGATTACCATTTTGATTACCAATTTTCTATAATATATTTCTATAATAACATTTCATATTATTTAATTACTCAGAATAAAACTAATAAAAAAAATACATGTTATGAGTTTTAAAAACCTCTAAAATGGTTATTCTTATTAGTGTTGAATTTATGAGGACACTCTATCCCACAGACATATATATATATATATATATTTCTTCAAGCATAAAATTTAAGCATATGATGTATGTGTGTACTGTATGCATGCATGTATGTATGTTTGATTTGTTGGTAATACAGTTTCTTCCCACAGTCTAAAGACATGCAATGTAGGATGACTGGCATTTCCAGTAATCTACTAGATGGGCACCAAACGCCTGCAACCCTACACTGGATAAGCCTACACTACTAAATATTTTTTTACACAATCCACTGCTTAAAATTAACAGTCGTGTGTGTGTGTGTGTGTGTGTGTGTGTGTGTGTGTGTGTGTGTGTGTGTGTGTGTGTGTGTGTGTGTTTGCATGTGTGTGTGTTTGTGTGTGTCTGTGTTATTTACAGGCTGGCAATCGTCTATGTTGAATGGTGGACACTGGACTTTGTAGTTAGTAGTAACATATTGTCCATCAATTATGGTGCAGATGAACTTGTTACAGGCATCATGTGAAGGGGTCCATGTTGATCCACTCTGCAAAAATATTTGATAAACAGTGGGTACAGAAAATAATCACCCCTTTTAAAATAATCAAATTTTATTGCTTTGCAGTCTGAAATGACGACAGACACCGTTTTTGTTTCATCCAGCTGTATTCCCTCAGTGAAACTTTTAACATCCAGGTAAGAGATAATACCAACAACAACATGTCAGGAGAAAATACGGGGAAAAAAAATTATATATAGAATCACTGATTTTGAACAGGATCATCCCCCTGCTAAAAATAACTTGTAAACTCATTCAGGTGAAGGTAATTACTCCTTAATGGCACATTGATCTTTAACTGTGATCAGCTGTGGTTATTTTCATTAGTTTAGCATGATAAACTAAAGCCTTTCAGTCCCTAGTAGTGCAACTGAAGCGAACAATCTACTATGGATGGCAAGGCACTGGCAAAAAAGATCTCCGGGATAAAGTTGTGTACAGGCACACAATTATTACAAAGTGGAAGTTAGTTTTTCACAACGTACACCCTCCATGAACCAGGCTGTTTAAACTGGATGAGTCAGGACGAAACTGTTCAGAAAGGCTGTCAAGAGGCCAACAGCAACTCTGAAGCAGTTTCAAGAGTGTTCATTGTGTGCATGTAACAACAACTTCACAAATTCTCCACAAATGTGGCTTGTATGGGAGGGTTACAATAAAATGCCACTCCTCAAGAAAGGCCAAATGCAGTTAAGGCTGAGCTTCAGATGAGATTCAAATTTTGTTATCTGGCCACAACACCAAACAATCTGGAATCCAGTCCAGCTCACCATCCAAATAACACCATTCCTACAGTAAAGCATGGAGATGGGGTGTTTCTCTGCAGCACATGTCAGGGTAGAAGGAAACTGGATAAGACAAAATATTCTCAGATTCTTAGGAAAAGTCTGCTGGCCTCTGCCAGAAAGTTGTCTATGGGAAGGTGTCCCTTCCAACATGACAATGACCAGAAGCACACAGCACATAGGAGAAAAGGTGAGTGTCCTTGCATAACCTAGTCAAAGGCCAGATCTGTGGAATCACTTGAAGACTGCACTCCACAAACAGTCACTATCTAATTTAACTCAACTTCTGCAAAAAAAAAAAAAAAAGTATGCACATATTGCAAACTTAGATGTACAAAGCTTTGTGTGCTATTGAAAGGGTGATTAGCTTCACCTTATTGAGTTTACAAGTCATTATCCTTAAGGGGGGTGGGGTTCCTTTTCCAAATTAGTGATTTAACTTTTTTTTTCCTGAGTAAATGCAGCTGGATAAAAAAAAAAACTGTCTGTCTTAATTTTAGAAAAATAGTACTGGTTTTACAACCCAGCAAGCAGGAATAATTGGACAGCTGCACTTAGACTTGCCCAACATTTGAAAACAGTACTTCTTACACAGCAACTGTCTCTCTGAGCATTACCTCCAGTGTGTGTACTGTGCCATTGTTGTTAATGACACATTTATTCTGTACACATTTTCCACAGCATTCGGCAGTGTTTGATTCCACATACACATATCCCTGGGGGGGAGAGAGAGAGAGAGAGTGAGAGAGAGATAGAGAGAGAGATTCATTAAACTGTCATGTCACAGTATAATGTGTCATATTATACAAAATTGGGAAAATTACAAGAGCAAATAAACACATAAAGACAGCTAGACAGTACTCTGTTTCTGCAATTCCTGTAATTAAAAAGTTGAACCCCATTTTGTTTGTGCAGAAAAAAAGAAGTATATGAAAAGTACATTTAATGCAATTATATTTAATCCATATAATACAATAACCTGGAATAAACTGCATAAACTGCCACAATGTGCAAACTATTTTGATAATGTTTGCAATTTGCAACTCTTTGAGGTGATAATAATTGTATTTTGTATTATATTATACACTATTATATTTGTAATGCCAATAATGTTTAACACTGTGACATTTTTTGCACATTACCATGATAATGTGAGCCATACTGTACTTATGGAATAAAATTAAAATATTCATTTATTCATGTTGCAGCAGCTTATAAACAAAGTGCATTAATCCCAGAATTAGCAATGGCCAACATGTCTCAATGTACAGTCCTTCTCATTTCATTGAAGTTATGTATATATGTATACATACAGTTCATCAATAAACTAACAGATTTGTACAAATTGTTATATGGACTTACTGGATCACACTCTTCATTGCAAGTCACAAATCCACACTGGATCTTATACAGTTCTGTTTTTGAATCCACATCCCAGGTGCAGCGACACTCTTGGCAATCAACAACAGGAACTGAAGTACCAGGCTGGAATTGAGTTTGAAATGTAATTATTCATAGATTTCATGGTTTTCAAGGTTATCACTACAAAACATGTGACATTTTATAAACTCTTTCTTAGTTACCTCATACTCAAGTCCTTTATGAACACAGACCTTCTTTGGCTCTGCAAGAACAAACCACATAATAGCAAAAAATATACATATATATTAGAAAACAGTAATGATAGTATGAAATCCAAAGAATAATATCCATAGGTTCCTTTAGTAATAATACCACATGTTAATTCAGGGCAGCATTTTCCTTCGGGCACTTTGAGAACAGGAGTGTACCCGACTGGACACTTGTCATTCACACTTGGACAGGTGCTGCTCTCACAGCCTGAAATAAGTACAAGAAAGTCATGGAGTCATGTAAAACACAAATTCACACCAACTTATGTAACTGGTTTCAGTGAATGGCAGTAGTAGACTTCAGAACAGAACAGAACAAAAAAAGAAATCACATTTACATTATGAATTATATACATCTATAAACCAGATTTAAGATTTCTGTATTTGCAAAAACTTTCACCATAGTGCAAAACAAAAGAATTACAAGCAACACTGAGCAATCTTACGGCAGGTAAGGATAGTGCAACAAGCATCTGATGGATCCGTCACATTGACGACAATAAATCCTGGATCGCTGCAGGTCACTTGGTTGTTGTTTGCACACTGCTTTGGTTTACAGTTGATTGTTGCAGATATTTTATCACAGACACAGTCCTGGCAACCATACTGGAATTGTTCTCCAAGCTGACAATTAAAATAAGAATGTTAAGGCAACGTTTGTCTCTAAATATTTTACAGTCTGTATCTTTAATCTTAAATGTCCATTTCATCCTGCAGTCACCCACTCATCCAGGCAGAATTAATGATGTATGTTATTACTAGTAGTTGTCATGACCTTCATACCTTGGTGGGTTAATGACCAAGGTGAACAAAGAGAACTGATTTCGGTGATAAACACAATCATTTAAAATGCATGCTGGAGATACAGAATACTTCTCATGTTCATAATGTATAGTTGTGTGGCTTTACTTTATAATGCAAGAAAGAACTGTCCTTACCTCTCGTCCTTGACCAGAGGGGTCCAAGCATCCTACAAAAACACATTGGTGCAGGTATTACTATATTGTATGACTATGATTATGATTATTATTATTATTACATTTAATAGGGAAAGTAAGAGCTTCTCCACATGTATAATGTGACAATGTATGGGCATAAGAAATCCACTTGTTAGTGAAACTAATGAGGAAAAAAGGCTTCAGTTCTCTATGGTGCAGAAAGATTTGATTTTGTAGTGGAAAAAGGGTCAAGTGGTCTCACTAAGTCCAGATAGATAGAGAGTCAATAGATTTTCTAACAATATAATTAACCCTATTGAAACCTGTGCCCTGGAAAGGGGAAGACTTATTACTTACCACATTTGTCAACGCACACTCCTGACTCCTTACTAAAGAGCTGTGTGCCATCAGGACAGAAACATCCCTCAGTGGTTGTGTTCATAAAATGGTCTTCAGGACTTAAAAAAAATAAAATAAAAATAGACATTTCAACATCAGAAATTCCATTTTACATTATTGCATCTTAACAGTTGTCTTAACAGTTGACATGCAATATTTAACTATTTTTAAAACAATTTCACATTTTGCAACTTTATTACCAGCCTTTAAATATTTCCTCTAATGAAAAAGGTGCATTATTATAAAGATGCATGAATTTATATATTACACACACTTTTTTATAACTTTTTTTTTAATGTTACATATATTTGCTTAGTAAAATGTGGTAAAATTATGATACAATTATATAATTAGGAATGAGGGTTTAAATAGATACTAAATGCATACTTGTCTTTGCAACTTGGAGGATCAACAGGTCCACAGGCTTGGTACACTTTGTCTGCTGGACATTCAACAGCTGTGGAAGGAACATGTAACATATTTTCATTTACCAACATCTTAAACTACTCTGGTAAAATCAATATATTACCTTTACAACCTTAATAGTAACTAATGCTTGATATTTTAATTTT